>ML815527.1:77144-90450 GCA_009831015.1 Picea engelmannii
AAGAGCTTAAAGGAGACTCCAGGGGGTTCCTTTTTCGTGTATCCATACAGGTCCGAAAAAGAG
Source organism: Picea engelmannii (assembly GCA_009831015.1). NCBI lineage: Eukaryota > Viridiplantae > Streptophyta > Pinopsida > Pinales > Pinaceae > Picea > Picea engelmannii. The sequence continues at coordinate 77,208 of ML815527.1, forward strand.
ATAAAAGTCTACCCGGATGTATTCTCATGTATTTACGAGCACGAGAAAGAACAAATACTAAGCTCGGTATGCCCCCATCTTGAAAGCTAGTGGCTTAACTCCAGAAAGATCATCAATGGTTGGAGACATGCCCTCCAAGCTTCGATTCATTCACCGTCTCTAAGGTCATCACCAATTTCTCAAGTAGATGAGAAAAATGAGAAGGGTGGATGAAAAGAAGGTTCAAAAGAGGTGATTGTTTCATTTGTTAACGAGCTAGACACAAGAAAAGAACTATGCTCAGGACCTCTGTTTCATTTTTTAACGAGCTTGCCACAGAGAAGAGAAACTATGCTCGTTGTTTCATCTGGATCATGGCTTCCAAGAGGATAACGCTCTGGAAGGGTACCCTGTCAATGGATAAAACATGGTCATGGCCGCCAGGAGATCTTCGCTGGAGGGAAGATAATCACTCGAGAAGGAACACATGTCGAGGGCCACGAGAGGAGTAAGGAGATCAGGCTCCAATAATCCTACTGAAGAAATCACCATGTCCACTACCTGATCCAAATCTTCGGAAGTTGAAATCATGGGGGATGATGAAAAATCAACACCAGGAGGGGAGATAGACGGTATATCTGCCCGAATTTCTTCACGAGGGGGAAGAAAAGAGGATTGGTGACAGTTATTATCTCGAGGTAACTTGTCAATGCAAAACATGTTCGGAATAGATTCATTCAAAGGAAAATTTGGGGAAATGTAGTTGATCGCATACGACAAGGAACTCAACTGTGATTGCATCGAGGAACTGTCAAATGCCAATAGATGTTGGGCATCTGACGAGGGAGAAGCGGATTGGGTAGAAACGTATGATGTTTCAACTGGACTAAGTGGCACGGTGTCACTTAGTGCATCGAATTCCAAAGGATAAGGTACAATCCAAGGGTCAGATGATTCCAAAGATTGATAAGCCGCGGTCGAAATCATATCGACGCTGGCAATATGATGTGTAGTCAGTAGAAGTGGTGTAGGGAAGGCACCCATGAGGCTAGAATCTTTTAATAAGCCAACACCAATGCTTTCATACGTGATCTTGTGGTCTCCCAAGAAAGGAATATTGTTGGTAGCAGGAGCGCGAGCATCGGTCGTGCAAAAATCCAACTGATCAACAATGACAATTTTGCCCTGGTGAGGAAATTGTACACATCGAAAGACTGATGAGGCAATGACAGTCATAGCATAAAACCAACTTCTTCCAAGTAACAAGTTGTAATCGAGGGGAGCATCGACCACTTCGACATCAACAGTAACAGTTTTGCCACCCAATTGGATGGGCAGGGACTGTAAAAGCCCATGGGGATGAAAACCTTGCCCATCGAAGGTGCGTAACATCGTTGGGGATTTGTTGAGTGCTGGTGATTTTAAACCTTTCCAACATGCTAAAGACATGACACAAGTTGAGGCTCCCTCATCTAGAATAGTTCGATGGATTTGTTGATTGTGAACAACAACATCAACTTGGAAAGAAAGTTGGTGGGAGAGTCGAGACACATAATTATCCAGGTTAAACATGATCTGGTTGGAAAACTCAGGATCAACAGTGCCAAGAGTGGTCAAGAGCATTCTACGTTGGTTGGGGCAGTGCTGTAGAACTTCTAACGCAGACATAGCACACAGTACTTGAGCCAAATCTTCAACAATTTTGTAGTTTTGGGAAACACGTGAACTAGGATTAAAGGTAGCTTTGTGGATAGTGCTCTTAGGAGGGCATAAGATATAGTCGAATGTGGGTTTCTCAATCTAGAGTGGTCCAGACGAAGGAGTAACCGATGGAAGGATAACGAAGGATGATGATGGATCCGGTGAAGTGCCGACACCGTTAGTGTCTTTTCCTTTTTCAAGGTTACCTGGTGTGTCATATGTCTTAGAGTGAGTGGTCAATTTGATCCCATTAAACATATAAATATGTGCACTTGATGAGGCCTCATCATTAGGATCGCTAGAACTTCCCCCAGGAGAGGGGGTTTGAGCAACCATGGATTGCTGCTATGGAAAAGGTTGAGTAAGCACAGCGGGTTGTGACTTCCCTTGGAAAATTTTGGCCACTTCATTGCAAAGTGGACAATCTCGAGTGTAGTGATCATCACCACAAATGATACACAGGAATTTCAGTTTCCGTTGTGGTTTCTTTTCGGTAGCAGGTGTTTGATTTTTGGGTTGTTCATTATTATTTATTTATTTATTTTTTGTCTTCTTCTTACCTCCGGATTGTTGTGAAGGGGCATATTGAACTGCATTCACCTCAGATATCTGAGTTTGGGGGGAGGTAGAGGAGGGTGTAGTCGATTTGGAAAGAGATTGAGTTTTGACGGAACCGATAACACCATCCGCATGAGATGAGGATGATGGCTTAGAAGGATCGGTATTATCTCGAGCAGCATTCGGAAGCAAATCATACAAAGTACTAGATTGGGAATAAACCAAGTCTAAGTACCGAGCCCGAGCAATGGCTTGTTCCTCTGTGACCACACCACCCATAGCGACATCGCGAGTGATTGGGGGTAACAGTGATTTAGTAAACCATTCTACCAAGAGCATGTCAGGAATGATTTCCTTGATCATCCTTCGTCGTCGCCGCCACTCATGAATATGGTTAGAGATATGCACATAGTTAGTTTGATGAAGGGAGGTCAAGAGTTCAGTACCTGTCTCATAGCGAATAGGCAGTTGAAAGTGCATGAGGAAAGACATGGCAAGGGAATTGAAATCATGAAAAGAAGCATGTGGTAGTTCAATATACCACTTTGCTGCTGAACTGGTAAGTGTTTGCTGGAAAAGACGCAAATGTATAGAATCATCCATGAGGGAGTTTGATGAACACCACAAATGGAAAGTCATCACATGGTTGTTCGGATCTTCGCCAGGGTTTCCGTCAAATTTCAGAATATCAGAAGGAAGTTTAGCTGGAATGACTGGCCAAACCGGTGAATGAGAAATAGGATCATTAGTTAACCGAGACAAGTCTGGGAGATCCAGGGTAGCAAGGAAAGGTAGTTTTCGGTTAATGTGTGAATGATATTGGTATGGCATAGGAACACCAGTAGGACCATAGACTGGGTTAGGTGGATAGTTGTAACCAGTAGGTCCTCCTATATACGGTTGTTGCTGGCCAGGATAAGAAGGATTCGATGGTGCATGAGAAACATTGGCATAACCCGGGGTTCTGAACATTATAGGCTGGGTGATGTATTTTCCCATGAGGAGGATAAGCATTTTGGCCTTGAGAATGGTAAGGAGTAGATCCCGGAGGTGGATACACATGAGGCCCAAGAGGAGGATAAGACTGTGGTCTCGGAGAACTCCAGGTGGTATTTTTGATACCGCCCGAATAAGATTGCCCGTAAGATGTTCCGGAAGGGACAGGATTGGATACTCCTCCTAGTGGGTTATTATACAAGTGCCCCCCAACATGGGGTTGGGTAAAAGTGCCTCCTGAAGATACTCCCCAGGATTTTGAAGGGTTTCCAACAAACGAGGGTTTCCCCCCTGCCAGCGGTGGATTTATGATCGAGGTTTGACTGGAAAATGGAGGTTGCCCTCCAGGAGGAGCATGAAAAGGGGATTGTCCCCCAGGAGGGGTAGGCCTGCCATGGAAAGATAGTCCTCTAGGAGGAAATGGTTCGTTGGATGGTGGTTTCCCTCCAGCTCATTGTCTTTGGCCAACAGGGGTCTGCATTCTCGGGTGAGAGGATGTCCCAGCAGGATCATGTGGAACATGCGGAGCTGTAGAGTAAAAACTTGTAGAAACAGGGGTAGAGATTGAAGTGCTTTGGGGACAAGTAGAGGTGATGAGTCCAGCATTAGGATGGACTTATGCTGGCATGGCAGTAGAGTGAATAACTGGATCGACTCGGTGATTCATGGTTTGACCGGATGGTCCTGTTTCACTAGGAGGGTCATGAGAATGAAAAGGTTGTCGAATAGATTCAAAATGTTCATAGAGATCGCGTCCCGATGAAGTCCTCCATACAGAATGAGCAGGTGTGGGATTGGTTGCTACTGCGGTGCTAGGATGAACAGGAGTCCTATACTCGTCACCAAAGAGTGGTTCCGTGGATCCCATATATGTTTCGGTAAAGATCCTCTCTTGTAATTGTGGGATCTCTTCATCTATGACGTTCCCTAGGGGGTCTAAATGAACCAAAAGTGGTTCGAGAGGAGTTACCAACACAGGTGTGGTACGATTTTCAACCGTGACCAAAGTGTCTTCTAAGTTATCTAATGGAGGAGCAATATCACTTCCGGCGTCAGATGGATTTTCTACCTCTCTACGGTAGTTTTCTTCTGGAGGGTTAGGAGGTAAGGGTTGATAGCCTTCCAGAGGCAGCCCTTGCATCCTATGTGATCGATGAAGACCTTTATCGTCTACAGGCTCAATTGTGGAAAATAACAGAACACACTGAAAATCTAGGGCCAACTAAGAAAAAGAAACAACATGCGCTAATAAAATCTAGGAATCAACCAAGCAGACAAAACTTCTCTCGATGACTGTACTAGTTGGTGATGAAATCCAACGTCGCATGATCAAGTCGAGAAGGGGCTGGGATATGGTGGAAAAGTTACAATGATGACCTGCTTAACGGACTTTCACCTTGGTGCAAGCTTCCACGCAGTAATTGTGAATTTACCCTCCAAGGAGCCCGAGTGATTTTGACCAATGTATGTTCCAGGTACAGTGAGACTTCCCTTCACTGTCACCTTGTGTAAGTACCTAAAGATTATGGCAACTAAAGACACCAATTTGCAGTGAGTCCCTGGGCAGGTACAGTCGACAGTCCAATCCAAAACATATGGGCAGGATAACAAGTCCGAAATCAACCCGAAAGGCTCCCACACATAATCGTGGGTATACCTTCTAGTGACCCCCAATATACGATCCGACCACTACAAACAGTTGAACCACGGAGGGATAATCTCCGTAATTTGCCCGAATGCGACCTTGTGCGTAACTCCTGTGTGAGAGGGGGATCCCAGAAAACCAATACGACAATTGGATTTGACTCTCCCTAACTCAGGATGCTAATGTTTGTTTTGAAAACTTTGGAGAGTTTTACTCACAGCCTTATCCAAAGTGCTAACCCTAGTCTACTGTTGGTGGAAGATCCTAAAAACAAAAATGTTCTAGATAATTTTTAATTAGCGTTCGTTTTATAGTTGTTCTTTACTCAAAGGGTGCATGAAAGTGAAACTAATGGAATGATGACTCAATGCCCCAAAAGATGCATAGAATATTATAAGCAATCGTTTATGTTCAATGAACACCTATTTAAGGGAAAGAGAAGAAGTCATTTTCACTTTCAAACACTAATATGAAAAGTCCTCAAACAATTGGTTCTCAATCGAATCCAATGCAATGCTAAAACATTTTAAAAAACGCCTTCTAATATGAAAATCAAGCACTAAAATGTATCTTTTTCATTTGTATGTGAATGATGACTAATTCCATGCAAAAAAATTCTCCTATCAACTACCTTTTCAGATCAAGGAGATTCAGACAAGTATGATCAGATTTCGCACACACAACACACACCCTCTTGCTGTGATTGAAACAAGAAGCAAACAGAGAACAAAAATAACAAAGCAAAATCCAACAATTCACACAAAAGAGAGATGTTTAAGAACTATGACCTCAAAAACCAAGTGAGAAGAGTCAAAGACTTCAGATGTCCTTCACTGGAGTTCTCGCTCAATTGGATAGGAGAGAAAAAGCAACGGATTGATTTCAAGCTCTCAACAACAAAAAAATCAAAAATAAGGAAGAAGGGCATAAAATCTGAACAACAAGGTATTTACTTCTTAGGAGGAAGCATGTCAAAGGTAAAAGGAATAATCATTGAATCACAAAGCAGCTCAGCAAGTAAAAAAACAGGGTTTGGACCTCCAAAAAATGCAGTTTTTGAAGAGATTTTGTGCAAAAAGGGGTTGGAGCTTTGTTGTAAGGGACACTAGGGAATTATAAAACTCTTTCTAGCACCTTTAGGGAGTGATGGCGCTTTTCTAACATGGGCATAGGGGCGCCAGGCTAAAAAAACTCATAAAAATGCCCAAAAACCCAAAATTTCAGTCAAATTTTGACAATCAGGCTGAGTGTGATGGGGTAAAGAGTCAATCAACAAGTGCAATCAGATATGAAGGGGTGAATAAGGCCTAAAAAAACAAAGGGTAAGACAAGGTCTATGAGGAAAAATCAAAACCAAAAGTTTCGATTCGATTCCCCATTGGAGTCGCCAATTTTTGTTGAAGGAAAATCTCCCTGCGGACAGGTAGATCTCCTCAAAGAGATAGACTCTTAACTCTAAGACAAAAAGTGCTTATCATGGTAACTGACTTCCTTTTAGATCTAGGTGGACTAGTGTGTGAGGAGGAAGGAGACAAGAAGTACCTTTTACCGGTGTTTGTCCCTGCACGCTCCGAATTGAGCTCCAATCTTTCACTCCTCGATAAGCCCTGTAGACAAACAAAGTACAACCACTTCCTAATCTATCAAGATTAGTCCGAAATAGGTCTATCTACTAAAGAGAAAAAATCATGTGAGATTGAACACGAATTAGAAAGAAACAGGCCAAGCAAATTATATTAATGAGGACAAAACATTGCTTACAGCCGTAGATGGATTGCAACAATTTCGTCAAGTCCTCCTTGTCTACCCCTTGCTCAAAAGATCCACGATCTGAATGATGATAGCTTCACTGATTGCTCCCTATGAGATCATAGGTCTCTTGCTTCCAAATCATCTCTGTTCCAGCATCACTTGTAATATCATAAGTTTGGTGTGATTCTTCCTTTCCAGTCCTCTTTTCACCATGAGAAATCTTGCTTATATAGCCTTGGAGAGGATTTAACCACTTGAGATATCCTTGGGGAAGTTGAGGATTTTCCTCCTTCAGTTGAGGATCTGCCCTAAGATCATGGATGGACTAGGGATTCGAATCCAACTACCTTCCAAGAATGAAAGGATCCTTCCCCCATTCATCTCAACAACTTAACTACTGCCTAGAATAGGCAACGCTCTCTCAAAAGGGCCTCCAAAAACTTAGTTTTTTGAGTGTTTTCAGATGGAAAAAGGTTCATGAGCCCAATTCACCTTTCCTCCTCTTCCAAATCAAGTGTTTGACATGTGCCAAGTGTCCTCCTAATGTCATTTACAGACATGACATAGGCATCATGGCAGTATGCTTCCCTGACACTTGCGACACTTGTGAGCAAAATGTGACACTTGCGACACTATCGAAGTGAGTAATTTTGACATGTAACACTTTGTACAAATAATCTCATCCAAACATCAACATGATCGACATTAAAATTGTCTGCAAAACTATAAAATGAATTCAAATGTTCTTCAGCAGTAACTGATCCTTCTCCATTAAATCTGGGCAAATATCTCATATAATCATTTGGTGGAAAATCATACATGACTTGAGGAAGTACCAGAGGGGCATACCTAGCTGCAACTATTTGGTCCATTCTATCTGCGGCCATATTAGCTGTGTTTAAATTTTGGGGGATAAGCAAGATTGATGATGTTGTCGGTGAAACAATCCCTTGTGTTTTACAATTTATATGTATTGTCCCTGAACCTTGTCTTTCAATAGATTTAGACTTCTCTTCTAGACTTTGATCAACTAATGGACTGAGAAACAGAGGATTATCAAAATAATAATAATGTGTTCTGAGATCTTCAAGTGAGAAATATTCACAAGATGATGCAGAAGTCTCTGTTTCACTCTTAATACTTGTGTTGGGAACTCTCAAATCTCCAGTTTCAGACAACAAGTATGGAAATTCCTGTTTAATAATCTCAATAAGAAACTTCCTTTGTTTTGAACTTAATTCTAAAACATTTGTTGGGAATGAAACTGTATCAGACTTAACGACAGGCTTATTTTCACTTTCGGGTTTCAAATCTTCATTTTCTTGGGTTTTAACAATCTCAGAAGATTCTGCTTGAGAAATTTCTGAAGATAATTTCCCTTTTGAATGTGAAGACTGACCAGGAAGAACTTTAGGCTTTCTTAGTATTTTTTCAGGGTCTAGCACTGCTGCTACAGGCTCGGGATCTGGATTTTTCCTTGTTACTGGTCTCTTATTTGATGGTGGAGGATTTTTTGGAATTTTAGGTCCTTTCCCTTCTTTCTTAGGAGCTAGAATTACTACAGAGGAGTCACCAGGTGAATAATCACAATCTTTAGAAAATGTCCAAAATCTTGTTCACCATCAAGATCTGAATCTAAACTTGTCGTTTCACCAGGGAAGTTATCTTCGTTTCTTCACTCCCCGGCAACGGCGCCAAAAATTTTAGTCCCTAAAGTTGCACTCGACTGGTAAGGGCAAGCTAGGGCATCATTGATTTTATTGCAAAGTGTTTTTGAGGGTTTTATGATTTGGTTTTGGTATAATGGTTGAAAACTGGGTCAAGTTTACAACATGGCATGAAAATCAAGATTAAAACATTGCATATCCCATTGGTTGAATGATAGGTAGGTACATAGATGGACTAAACCAATTCAAGAAAAATGAAAGTGAAGTCTTCAATTTGTCAACTTCACAAAAGTTTGTCTCAATATATTATAAAGAAACATGAGTATCAGCTTGAAATCATTACTTGAAAAATTATCTCTACAGCAAAATCTTCACTGTATAAATTAACATTCAAGAACCAAAAAGCATTGCAATTTGAATAATAAATTCAAGCATGAAAAATGAAATAACAGAGTAGAAAAAAGAAGGTCTAACCATCGATATGCCTTTTCTATTAAGTGTCAATTCAATATAAATGCCTTTTACAATAATCTCCACAAAAAGTTTCTCTAGATCTCCAATTTTTCGACCTTCATAAGGTATGTCTTCTGTCTATTTACAACAACTATGAAACTACCAGATCCTATTATCTAGGACAACTTTAAATGACTAGAATCAAAGAGTATTCAGATCCTAAATTATTTCACTCAAAAATGAGCTACTATTTCCAAAATAGTCCACAGCTCAACAACTTGATATAACAAACATTGCTAGCAATACTCTATAAAATAGAGATTTCATTTAACTCTATAAAGCAGATCAAAATCTTAGCATTTCCTTGATAAAATTGCAACAGAGGCTTTGACATTTTTCTGCTTGAGCTTTGTGGTTAACACAACATTGTGCCAGTAAATTCTGAAATTGATTTCCCTGAGTTCCTTAAGAAACACCCTTTGCTCCTTCTTCTTCTTTTTAAGACTTTGAATTCTTTCTCGCTGGTGAGCATTCCACTGTTCTATCTACATATTTTCCTTCTTTAACTGTTTTATGGTTTTCTGAAATTCTTTAATATTTTCCTTATCAGTTCTTATCTTGACCCTGAATCCTGAACAATCTTCAGAGGGTGCAATTTCATTCAGATTTAAAGTAACACTGGGTTCTTTGGCTTTAACCTGATATTTTGAAATCAATTATGAGCTATGTTCTTCTTCAAAACTTGATGAATCCATAGCTCCAGGTACATATGGTAAGTAATCTGAATCTTCCATGTAATCCTATGTTTCTTCATGGAATTCACTAATGCCTTTAGCCATCTCTTTAGCCTTAGATAATCTAGTTGAATCTCTCGTTACAGAGCCTATAGGTGGTGTAAGTTTTCCCTTTCCTTTGCTGACAGATTTCTTGGGAAAAGGAGCCTTCTTTGCTTTTTTCCTGGTGCTTGTTTCAACCTCCTCAGAATCATCATCTATGATTATGGTGTTTTCTTCTTTAATGGCAGGATTGAACATTGCTTTTGATTTCATCCTATACTTATTAGTATCCCTGGTTGAATTTCTCCGTGGTGTTTGTGATACACACGCACCCTTTTTCCTTTTTCCTTTGACTGCAACGTTCCTTTTGCTGGTGGATGGCATTTCAGACTTGACTGCAGTTTGAGCAATGAAATCATTATCTGACTCTGTCTCTTCTTTGACATCTTCCTCAGGAAGCAACTCATGTTCGGGCTCCCATCTAGGTCTTTTAATCCTGCTCTTTTTAGTTACCTTGATATCAGAAGATTCATCTTTTACAGGGTTTTCATCAGCAACATCTCGACTCTGTTTAACAGTTTTCCTCCCTCAACCCTTTTTCGACTTATTGGATTGAGCAATAGGTTTTAAGGATTCTATGAGCCAATTCCAGGGCTTTTGTAGTTCATTCAGGGCAGACATGACTAGGGTTTTAATCAGGACTTGATGGAACAAACTGCCCTTGGCATTAGTGGAAATCGATTGTAACTTCTTGGACATTTTTGTCAAACTTTTAAGCAAGAAATAAGGAAGGTTTAAAGTGTAGTCACCATTTAGATGCATAAATATTCTGATATGGTAGATGTACATCAAAGAAAACCTCCCTTCGCAGGTGATGTATTTGTGAATCACCACTAGGGCAGTGTGCCATTTGGGTCAGACCCAGCTACGAGGAATTCCCCTTCTCGAATCAGGATTCTTCTTATCTAGAAGGAGGAATTGATTCACAAACTTAGTGACCATGTGTTCCTTCTTCCACCATCTTTCCCCTCCAACCATGAGCTTGCAAGCCTTGGCTATAGTCTTCTCTATTACCAACATCAACATCTTGTCGATTTCGACCTCATGACCATCAAAATTCAAAGAAAATTCCATGGAAACCTGTTTGTCATATCCTTGAAATGTAGTGAGGAACTCAAACCACCCGACGTCTCTAAATCTTTGAGCCATTTGAGGGTAGGCTTCAAGGAGTTCGGCACCTTCTGGTTCGATTCTGGCTACTTGTCCGCTCTGCTTTTGCGCCATTTAAACTCAAATCTGCAACTAACGCCCTTGGGTTCCAAATTCCCTTCCTGCAATTGTTGATATATGCCTGATGCTTTGAATGGATACCTATATTTCTTCTTGCAGGGTTTAACTTAAAACAACTCGAACCGATCACATAATAATCATTAAATAACAGGGGATTTTGAAATGAACCCTGTGCGCATGTATAGCGATTATGTTCTGAACATGTTGGATTTAGATATGATTACCAAATTCTCGTGGGAACACACGAACTCTTAGCTCATGATCTCGTTATCATAACTAAATCGGGATAGCAGGTGCACGTTATGGCATGATTATTTGGCGCTATGGGAATAGTCTTATTCCCGTAGCGCGTTTGACAACTTAAAATTTGAAAATTCCAACAGCATAAAGGAGACACTTCTAGTTTAAACAATGTTTTTCATAATCAAAACTCAAATAAATCATCAAAAATTTTAATGCAAACCATGAAATATCAAAAATCTAAAAAATGAAAACAGCTGAAAGCGGAAAATGAGGGATGTGTAAGGAGGGTTTAGGACAAGGGTTTCTTACTTAAACCGAGACAAAAGTAGATACTAACAGTTTGAAAAAAGGACGTAGAGGCTCAAGGAAAATTTTCGCTGTGTTCCAAGGAATAGCCTTACTGTCATCCAGGAAAAACGCAATCCAAATAATAGTCGTAGGCTAATTAAAAATACAAGAATGCAGTCATAATGATGAATAGGAAAAAGATGAAAAGAAGTGTGGCTGAAAGCGTGGAAGGTCGTGGTTGAAAAATAATGGCAATGGCTGGCCAAAAGGGTAAATCAATGTGAAATGAAAACTGAAATTTGCAAGCAGATCCACTGCCAATCCATCAAGCAACACCAGAAAAATTTCGCTGTGTAAATAAAAGAAATGCAGGGATATGTATATAATTGCAGATATAAATAAAACTAGCAACCCTATCATAAAAATGAGTGCAAACATATCAACAAATGTAGGCATATAAATTTTTTCTATCCGTGATAAAGAAATCCTTAAGATTAAATCGTTGTCCACAGTAAACCACATTGTTGTTCAATAAAGCTATCAATCTACACACAAACAATTCAGAACACAGAGATTGGGCCTTCAAACTCAGAGGTTATCAATCAAGGAAAAACATGGATAATCCTTCAAGGAAACGCAAGGGTTTTCGGAGTTTAAGGAATCAGTCGCATAAGTACTCCATTGCCAGAAGGCACAATGAACATCAATCAACCAAGAATGATCAACAGGGGTAGATGATAGGGAAAACACATCCTTCACTCATCATCCACGCATATAAAGGCAGGGCGTTAGGATCTATATGTCTATTAACACCGAAGTGACGACCGTTGATCTGACTCCTGGCCGACTGCTCAAGTGTGGATAGATGAGATAGGGATGAGGGAGGAGTAAAAAGCGCAAACTCATCACAAATCAATAAAACCATAGGATGGTCACAACATTCAGGGATCGGTTGCCAAGAGAATCATGTCAAACAATGAACTTAAGGATATGGGGAAATTAAGTTCTCAAATAAAATGCTAAGTCAAACAACTTCTTTACTCAGTTAAAAGTACAGAAATGAAGGCATAAGGTAAATAATAATCTACCATGCAAAATAAAATAAAAAGTGTACCGTAGCCCAAGTCGCCCGCTCTGAGTCGTTGTCCCGCGCGCTCTGTGTAGCTCCCACTTGTCAGCTGATGAGACTTCACCGGTACCTCCCAGCCAATGCTAGGGGTACTCTTCTTCCTCAACCCCTCGAGCAGAAAAGGGGCCATGCACACCACCAAAGAACAACTAGCTCCCAGCTCGCATCACAAGGCTGAGCTACCACTCCTCACCGAGCTGGGTATCCCAACTCCTACAAGATAAGTCAGTCAAGTCTAAATTTTTGCAGCATAACATTACGCATCACCGAAGAGATCCAACATCCTCCTGCTCCCTCCTTTATATAGAGTTTCTAAGTCATTTACTTTCCCAAATTCTCATTTAATTTATTGTTCAATAATTTAATTCATAAAAATCCTCCCCGTACATGTGTCACCCATCCCCTTCATTGCACCATAAATTAATTTCATTAATTAATTAATTACTCCTATTTCCCTCACCCACCTAAAATCATTTCTATAATCGCTCCTAGGTGTCCCCATATTTCCTTACACATTTTAATGACTTACCCCCTTACTAATTTACTAGTTGAGTTCGATTTAAAAAGTTATTAAATGCAAGATACCTTACTAAGTTAGTCATTCTGTTTTTTCCTTATGTTTTCCTTTCTCTTTATGTTTCCTCATTTTTCCTTAGTTTCCTAATTCTTTTAAATTTCCCTCTTTCCCTTTTCATTTAAAACTCAAATTGGCAAGTGTAGAAAATTACCTTTTTCCCCTTTTTCTTTTTGATTAATAAATTTTTAA
>ML815528.1:0-10125 GCA_009831015.1 Picea engelmannii
TCACCATTTTCTTTTAAGATTTATAATATGTTTACTATAGTAAAATAATTATATCCAATTCATGGTTGGGGTGAATTTCTTTTTTAAAGTCCATTTTTATCTTTAAATAAATTCATATCATTTTAAGATTTACAATATGTCTACTAGGTAAAATAATTATTTTTTTCCCAAAAAAATTATTTATATTTCTTCATAGAAATATACATGTTAGAAAAATTCACAGACCTTACATAACATGCTTTTTTCGCTTAAAAAGGACTACCTCTATGTTTTTCACCTTTCATACATCCAATTAAAAAACATGGTGCTTTTCATCTTCAATCGTCCTATTACAAAACAGGGGACTGTTCATTTGTATATCCTTCCCAACAAAAAGATGTGTACAAGTCTATTCAAAAACAAAATTCCATTGCTTCAATTTCTGAACCATCCATGAACTCATAGAAGGAAAATGCACCATTCGGAAATTCCAAGGCTTGCTTTTAGAGTTCATCATCTTTAGAGTTGATCTCACGTAAGATGTGATGAAAAGAAAAACATTCAAAATCCCTAAAGTTAGATTTGATGTCTCTCATAATATTATCCAAGTTTGGGTTTTGAATGGAGATTCTGCCACTTTCCCAATCAATAGCCATTTTGGAATCACCGAACACCTGGAGCTTTGCCAAATATTTGTCTTTAGGAGCTTCTAGAAGAACCCAAAGAGCTATAATCTCTGCTCTGTTGTTAGTTCCACCTCCAAGAGCATATCATATGTAGATATAGTGAGAGTGGTTGATAAAAATGACTAATCCTACACCACATTTAGGTGGATGGCCTTGACAAGCTCCATCAAAATATCCCCAGGGTACAACATAGTCAATTGAAGGAGGAATCAGATTCTGTGACTTTAGCAAATTTTGTTCTTTTTTGAAGTCTTCGGCCATTTTGAGCATGAGAGTCTCTTTGACCTCAGGAGGGATAGAATTATCCTTGAATATGACATTGTTCCTTTCCCACCAGATGTTGGATACCATTGTACTAGGCAACCTTGAGTATATAACAATTGATCTATCATGCACCCAATATTTAAAACAATCTTCCAATGTGTCTTTATTACAATCATCCTCTTCTTTTAGCTTATCTTTTATAGTAAACGATACCTGGCCTCCATAAGGGAAAGAAATTAACATATGAGTAACAATCTCAAAATTTGAAAAACAAAGGGGACATCTACTTGGTCCACACCACCCTCTCTTCAATCCATTGTCCCATGTCAACAGTTTATTATTCAATGCTATCCAAAAGGTTATTTTTCACCTCAGAGGGGCTCTGAACTTCCAAAGTGGTTTCCACCACCATGATTTAGGGGCAATGAATCTCTCCTCGACCTGTGATTGGTATCCCAATTTGACATAGTATGATCCATTACAAGGGTTTCGGGACCAACATAAGGATTTCTCAGGCTCCTCATCCAACGAGACAAATTTTTCACACAATAGTTTGATGTAAGAGTCCCATTCATCATGCATATCCTCAGTGAGTCCCAACATGAGTGCACTCTTCCATCCCAAGCGTCCCCATAACTAGGGGGATCCAATACTGGCGTCAACAAGGGAAAGGATATTGTTTTCTCTCAAAGATAAAATAAGAGGAGGTGATAGTCTGAAATTTTCACTCGCCCCAATCTAGGGGTCTTCCCCTAAAAGAACACTTTTCCCATTTCCAATTCGCCACACAATCTAGTTTCCCACCAAGGGGAAAACTTCCACCAAATCTTTCCATACTATGTAGCCTTTAGAATATTTTGCAGGAGCTCTGAACTAGTCCACCACCGAGAGATTTGGAAAATATTTAGAGTTCATGATTTTGTTCCATAGTGAGTTTCCTTGAGAGAGTCTCCATAGATTCTTGTCAACGAGGGCCTTGGAAAAAATTTGAATGTCCATTAATCCCAACCCCCCAATTCCTTTCATGTCACAATTGATTTCCAGCTGGCAAGGTGGATGCCACCTGGGAATTTCTGCCTGGCCCATAGGAACTAGAAACATAACCTTCTAATTTTATCCAGCACGCCTTTGGGAATGGATGCAATGGAATTCCAATACACATAAATGCTTTCAAGGACATCTTTAAGCAACATCAAACGCCCTCCTCTGGACAAAAAATGGTTTACCCAAACTGAAATAAGAGCCTCCACTTTCCTTATCAACCAACCCCAATCTTCTTTCTTATAACAATCATGCTTTAGAAAAAAACCCAGGTATTTAAAACCATGACATAATGGAAAACTATGAGACAGAAAGATATTGATCAAGGAGGCCTCTTCTATGGTTGAACAATGATTGAATCTTATGCAATATTTATCCAATTTACATTCATACATGTAGATTTACAATAAAGATTAAGAATGTTCTTGAAGGAAGTCATGTCTCCCACAGAAGCATACAAACTGATGAAAATGTCATCCATAAAGAGAAAGTGGGTTACTATCTTGGCTTCCGTCACTTCAACCCCCCTTAAAAAACCTAAACCACGAGCTTCTTTGATAAGTCTGCTAAGGGCTTCATTTATAATAAAAAACATGAAAGGAGAGAGGGGACATCCTTGATGGAGTCCCATAGAGTCACTAAAGAACCGAGATGGAGTTACATTAATAATAACTTTGAAAGAGGCACTGTGTAAACAACCCATGATCCAATTAATAAAATACGGGTTCATCCCTATTTGGATGAGGACCAGGCGAAGAAAATTCCAGTCCACTCTATCGTAGGACTTAGAGAGATCCAACTTGAGAATGACCACTTTCAGGTTTCTCTTCTTTACTGAATGTAGCACCTCTTGAGATATAGCCAATGCATTGTGAATCTGTCTTTTGTGCAGAAAGACAAACTGCTCCTCTCCAATAATCTCACTTAGCATTGGTCTCAACATCTAAGAAATGATTTTGGAGATGACTTTGTAGATGAAATTGCAACAAGATATAGGGCAGAAATCATCAAAAGATTATTTGGACTATTTTTTGGAATGAGACAAAGGAAAGTTGAATTGATGGGACCAAATACCTTTCCTTCTCTTTGAGAATCCTTGACAATAATAAGTAGATCTTCTTTCAACAAATCATAAAAGGATTTGTAGAATTCCACTGAGAATACATTTGGGCCTGGGTTCTTGCCAGACTGCATGGAGGATAGGGCCAAACACAATTCCTCCTCTGAAACTTCAGTCATCAAGGATTGGTTCATTTCATCGGAGAAAACTGAGGGAAATTTTCAAACTACCTCCATAATTTCCTATATAGGGCATCTGGCTTGAGCATAAAAAAGGTTTTTGAAATGCCTTACCCCTAATTCTGCTTTCTCCTTGAATGTATAGACCACCTCCCCATTATCTTCCTTGATGTCCCAGATTGTATTAATATTTCTTCGAAAGTTTTCATAATGATGAAAAACATTTGTGTTATTGTCACCAACCTTGATCCATAAATCCTTTCTCTTTAGGTGCCACTCCTCTTCTTCGATTTTCAACCATATTTGACAGATTTTCCAGGTCTTTTAGGTCCCATAGATGATATTCCAACAAAGGGCCTTTGTCTATGGACTTATATAGAACCGAGAGTTTTTCTTCTATCCCCATTAGGTTCCTTCATCTTTGGTCCTTCCATATAGGGAGACATTTATTGATGGCATCTTTTAGCTTCTTGAGATTGGACGCAAACAAGACCATACAAGGGTCAGGCTTACTTAAATAAATATTATCCCATGAAGAAGAAACCAATTTTCTGAAGTATTCATCTTCCAACCACACCTGAATGATATTGAGTGAAGTAGGAGGGGAATCCATTCCAGAAATCCAGTGAAGGGATATAGCGTGGTGATTAAATATTCCTCCTACATCCATCCTCGACCTAAATATAGACCTTGATTGCAATAGCGACTCAAAAACCAAGAATTGATCCAAGCGTTTGGCTACTTTTTCATTATCGGTTCAAAAAATTATCCAAGTGGGGGATAACTTAACCGGTTCGATATCCTCAAGTCTCATATCTTCAAGGAAGGAAAGAAAAAAACCCTTCTTCCCATATTCCCTAGGGTGTTCCTCCCAAATATCCCGAAGGGAGAGGGTAAATTTTAGGTCCCCTCCCACCACTACATTTGGGGCAGAGAAGACTCATGTAGAGATCAATTCTTCCCAGAAGGGGGTATGATCAAAGTATGGTCAATAGATATTTATGGCTGAAAAAACAATATCAGAGTTCTTGTGTTGAATATAAATAGAGATAGATGTTCGCATGGAATAGGAGGATAGAGCCTAAAAATCAAGTCTCCATCCCTTAATAAAACCTCCCGACATCCCTTTTGCATCCACCATGCAGAAAGACCAATTCCTAAGACACTTATTGAGCAACTCCCGATATTTCTCTTCAAGGCACATCGTTTCTTGAATCAGAAGGATACCAGGTTTCAGGCTCTAGAGAAGGCTTTTGAGGGATAACTTCTTCAGGGATCCCCCCACCCCTCTAGCATTAAAGGAAAGAATCATCATCGCACCCTCTCAAAATGGGAACTATTAGCTCTAAGGGCCATTTTGATAGTGGCTTGCGTGCCTTTGTGGATTTTCCTTGTTTCCTTTTATTTGTCTTTGGAGAGGATGGATTTTATCCCAACCTAGGTAGGATGGGGAGGGTTTAAATCCAACCCTCCTTTGGACGGGTTTAGCTCAAAGGGGCGGATCTTTGAGCACATGAAATATTCCTTAATCAACCCCTTACCAAAGGGAGAGGATTTTTGGTGAGGGGGAGGGACGTTAGGGCATACATGAGGCAGGAGGGAGAGACCCTAGAGGGAGACTCCCCATAAGCCAAGAAAGAGGAATAAGCCGAGGGGGAACCATCTTTCTAAATTAAGGGAGGTGAATCACTATAGGAAGGAATCAAGGGGGGAGGCTTAACGATAGGAGGAACAACCTATCAAGAAAGACGGGGAGAGGAGGGAGCCTGGGGAGAGCTAGAAAGAGAAACATTTAAATCCAATATAAAAGGATCGAAGGTATAAGGATCAAGGATAGAGGAAACCATACCTATCAAAGAAGTCCTCTTAACCAAGTATTCCAAATCCAAACTTGTAGCAACCACTTTATCTTTATCCAAGGAGAGCTCTGCATTTTTTCCTTCAATGGAAACTTCAACCACCTGCTCTTTTTTCATGATAGTAGAATTTGTTTTCCAAACTTTCTAAGGGGGATGACTTGGAGGCATCACTGAAAAGCACTATGCTTTGAACTAATTGATTCCATGGCAACCATGGAACCGAAATGGTAGGCGCCGGTTGTCTACCTTCTAATGCCATGTTCTATCAACATATACAATATCAATACTACTCACCAAAATAACGATCCCTCTTAGATGCACAATTCAGCTCGAGCTTGATAAGAGAGCCCAACCTATTTCTAATTTCTTCCAGTGCTTCGCGCACCCAGAAGGCCAAAGGAAGCCCTAACATAATTACACAAACTTTCAAGATAGTTGTTGATTCCTTCATGGGGTCAAAATCCATCGTCCATGGTCTAAGAGAAAGACCGGACATACCCCATGACCAATATTTCTTCTGAATGCAGTCCCAGTCTTCCTTTGAAATGAAGAGAAAGGAAATCCAATCCTTAGGGAGGATATGTATTTCTGGCATATATCCAAGTAAAGGCTTCAATTGATGCTCCATCTAGCCAACTAGGGATTTTTCCCCCGAGGATTTTTTAGAAAACTTCCCAACCAATATTTTTCCTGCAAGTTTTGAGATGTCTGACATAGGAATGTCTTCACCGACAACCATTTTTACAGTGCCTAGCTCCTATTTCATGCACCTCGATGCTTTCTTTCGGTAGACTCCTCCCTTGGCTCAGCTCTATAATGAAACATTAACTCCACCCTGTGCCTTTTCAAAATCAGTAAGATGAGAAACACCCTTTGGAATATCACCAATACCCTCGCAATGAGTGGAAGAACTAGGTTGTGGGCTGCTAGAGCCTTCCTCATGCACATCTTATGATTCTCCATGTTTAGAGGAGTGTACCAGCTCATCCTAAAGGGACCTCGAGAGTGAGTGAGGTTGGGGGTAGGGATTAACGGTTTTTTCCAAAAAATCATTGGGATGAACAGAGATCCTTGGGACAGGCGGGCTGGCGTCATAATCCAATAGTTCTGATTCACTGGGTGCCATGTGTTATGACACCTATATTATCCTTCGTGCGGGGACAAACGCCATAGGTGGGATACGGGTCAGGTTCGATCAGAAAGGGAAGGGTAAACAGATGGGAAAGAAAAGGGCTAGGGAAAAGGGAAAAGGGGAAGGACCCATGACCCTTACACTAGAGGCCTCGGGGATAAAGGGAGCCTAAGACACAATTGCAGACCAAACTTCGCCTCCAAATGTTCTACTACATAAAATAGATATATGTAATTCATGGTTGAGTGAATTTCCTTTTTAAGGTTCATTTCTATCTATATCTTCCTCCTCCTCTCTAGGTCGAAAAGGAAGGAGATTTACTATTTTTTATCTTTTAAATTTATTTAGATACGAAACTATTAAGTTGATAAATAAGTTGAAACTGACTTAAGTTATAAGCTTTAACCTTTCCAATGTTGTGGAGTACAACATCATATCTTAAGTGCATTTCCTAATCTCTCTAAATAGCTTTAGTAAGTTTTATCTTTACCTAAATTTTAATTAAATAAAAAAAAATATTCTACTCTATATTTATAAATTCTTGATGACAATTTTTAATCTTATTATTAAATTTTTGAAAATAAAAAATATTTTTTAGATTTTTAAGTTTAGTGATTACAAAAGAAAGAGACGATATCTAGAATCCACGGTTTTAATGTTTAAGAAGATACTATAATTAAAAATATATGGTTTAATTATAATATTTTTTTAATGTATTTCATATAAATAATTTGGTAATATTAATTTTAATTAAATTTTTTAAAGAAAAGGATTATTGGTGATGGAAAGGTTATTATGGGCTTGAAAACAATTGTAAATCAACTGATCTTTGAAGTTGGGATAAGAAGAAACTCTTTTTTGAGACTCTTGTTACACCTATTATTCTTTATGGATGTGAAGTTCGGGGCTGTAGTATCTCTCGTGAATCCTGGAGAAATATAGAGCAAATACAAAATAATTTTATAACCTATAATCTCAAAATTAAAGGAAATACGCCCTATCCCATCCTCCTCTTAGAAACAAGCCTCTCCCCCATTAAGAGCATGGCTATGACTAGATACCTAATGTATAATTAGGTATGACTAGATACCTAATTAACATGAAAAAGTTAATGTATAAGGTTTGTATAATAATCATAACACGTAAACACAGCTCGAACTTGTATCAATATCCATAAGAGTTTATCATTGTTGTATCTTAGTATTCTATATCATGCATATTGAATTCGAATACAACAACCTGAACATGATAAAGATAATACACTGCTTAAGCTGGAGTTAACACATGTATGATGATTAGGAAATCACAGTACATTGATTAATGATTATAAAGTGTTACTTATTGATATTCAATCAAAATTACTAGTCTCATCTTAGTATAGGGCAATGGTTTTCACTATCACACTCTTTGAATCAATCATATTAGCATGTTCTAATTGTGTATCTATTGTGGTTAAGATAGCTATATAGAATCACTACTAGTTAGCTTAGTAGGCATGTCCCATATAATTATGATACGCTTCATTATGTAGATTACTATGACAATGAGTATGATACACTGTTTGTTACATCACTTGAGTATGAAATCATGCCTGTCCATGTACGGGGAGAGGCCTGAATTCGGCCTTGTCAAACTCCTAAAACACAAATTGTAATTAACTAAAAATAATTTTAACTGGGAAAGGGATATATTTACCTGGACCAACGACAACGAAATTGGGCCTATCCCTGTACATGAATAGGAATGAACTCGACCCTATCCTCGTATAGGGACAAGCCCGAATTCGGCCATGTCAACCTCCTAAAACACAAACTATAATAACTAAATAATTATTTAACTGGGAAAGAGATATATTTACCTGGACCAACGACAACAAACAACAACAAGCTACAAAAATTAGCACCAACCAGCAGCGACCACCAGCACCAACCACCAGCGACAATGTCCGCTAGCACCAACCAACAACTAAAATTAATCTACATCAACCACCATTCAAACAGTTCGGGAAAATGTGACTGGGGCAATGTTTAGGTGATAAATAAAACTTTTTTCGGTCGAAAGAGTTTTTCGGACGAAACATCTTTTCGGCTGAAAAATGTTACCGGAAAAAAGAAATCCGTTCGACTAATATGGTACATGACAGTCGATGCCATCATCACGGTACTGTTTGATTTGACGTCTAAAGATTCGACCAAAAATATGTGTCTTTTGGCCGAAATAATTATTAGTTCGGTCAAAAAAATGTGAGTAGGAATTTGAGAGACCTGATTCTCACAAAAGTGTTACCCAACTTCATGATTTTACCCAGGTGATAAATTATTGATTGTAGTAGAGATGTGTTCTAAGAGTAAAGAGATTATATGGTTTATATGGGTTAAAACTTATGGCTTATAAAGGTTGTGCATAAAGGGTTTCAGGTGTGATTGTTTATCAATTATAAATTATAAGGTTATAGAAGTTATGGATTTTATTAGGGTTTATAGAGGATACTTGTGATATAGATTATAATAGTTAGTGTTTAAGGGTTATAGGGGTTAGGAATTAGGTTCTATAAAGAGATATACATTATAGGAGTTATATTAGAAGTTAAGGATGATAGTCGTTATAAGAGTTAGTGATTATATGGTTAGGGATTATATAATTTAGGAAGTTAAGTATTGGATTTATAGGAGTTGAGAGTTAAATGAATTAAATGGGTTAGGTGTTATAGGGATTAAGGGGTATATAGTTTTTAGTAGCCATAGGTGTTATGGAATTTATAGGTTGGGACTTATAAGTGTTAAGGGTTACAGGTCTATAAGGGTTAAGACTTATAGACATTAGGGTTATAATGTGTATTTGTTATATTGGGGTCATTGCAGTTGTGTGGTGACAAAATTTAAATGGATTAGATATTAGGGGTTAGGTGTGAGCTATTATAGAGGCCATGGGTTATAATATTATGGAATAAGATATTATAGAGGTTAAGGATCATGTGTTAAAATATTGAAGGTTATATATGTATTAGGTGTTAGGAGTTATAAGTGTTAATGATTAAAGGTTAAACTCATAAGTTATAGGTATTAGGGGTTATGGATTCATGGTCATAAGGTTAGAGTTGACATGGATTTAAGGTTAAGTTTACAAGTTGTAAGAGTTGGTGGTTATATTAGGGATTATAGGTGATATGTGCTAATACAATTATAGATTAGGGATTATATGGTTTATATTAGTGGTACATGGTTTATGGTTGATAATGGTTATAATAGTTATAGATTATAGGGTTAAACAAGTTAGGGGAAATAGGCCATAGACATTATAGTTGTTAGGAGTCCTATGTGTTAAGGGTTGTAGGTTTTAGGATATATTGGAGTTAAGGGTTAAAGTTTATAGGGGCTATAGGTTAGATATTATTGGAGTTATGTCTCAGAATTGTAGGCTTTAAGGGTTAGGTAACCGGCGTAAGGAGTGATAAAGATTAGAAGCTATACGTATTGGGGGTTACAAGTGTTTATATGGGATATATTAAAGATTAAAAGTCTTGGGATTTGATAGGGGTTATAAGTGTTATGAGTTTTATTAGATGTTATAAGTGTCTAGGGTTGATATGGGTTATATAGATTATATATTAGGGGTTACATGGGTTGTATGAGTTAAATTAGAGATTGGGGTTACATCAACTATATCAGTTAAGTGTTAGTGATTATAGTGGTTAGAGTTATAATGTTATTAATGATTATAGTGGGTAGGGTTATAGGGGTATGGGGTAATAGATTATAGATATTAAATATTGATAAAGGTTAAAGGGTTGTAGAGGTTATGTGTTATAGTGGTTAGGTGTTATAGATATTATTTTCTATGAATTATATATTTGAGGTTAACTTAAGGGATATAATGGTTAGGAATTAAAGGTAATGGGTTAAGGGATATAATGATTAGGGATTAA
>ML815528.1:18594-39224 GCA_009831015.1 Picea engelmannii
GTGATAGTTTGGAAGGGATAAGAGTTAGGGGTAATAAGATTTAAGGGTCATAATGGCTATATGGTTTATGATTTATAGGCTGATGTATTATAGGTTATAGTTGATAACTTATAGAGTTAGTAGAGATGTGTTATAAGAGAAAAGAGGTTATATGTGTTATATGGTTAAGAATTAGGGACGACGAGTGTTGGAGGTAAGGGGTTATAAACATTAAGTTATAGAGTCAAGGGTTATGAATTTTGAAGGTATATATGTTATAAAAGTTATGGGTTATATTAGGGTTTATAGATGTTAGGTATGATAGGTTTAGATTTTGGGACATTAAAGAGTTAAACATTATAGGAGTTATATTATAGGTTATGGATGATAATAGTTATAATATTTAGCAATTATATGGTTAGAAGTTATAGAATATAGAGGTTAAGTTTTAGATGTTACAATAGTTAGGGGAAAATGAATTAAAGTGGTTAGATGTTATAGGGGTTAAGAGATGTTATAGGGTGGTATGACATATATAGGTTGGGGCGATAAGTGTTAAGGGTTACATATATTAAAATTTAAAGGGGCCATAGATTTTAATTGATGATAATGGTTAGGAATTATAGTCACTAGGGGTCATAACGTTTATTGATTATATTAGGGTCATCATGGTTGGGGGTGATAAAAGTTAAATGGATTAGAGATTAGGGGTTAGGTGTGAGGGGTTATAGGGGATATAGGTTGTTGTTTTATGGAATAAGGGGTTATAGAAGTTAAGGGTCATATGTCAAATGGGCGAGTATTACTTATTTATTAGTTGTCAGGGGTTATATGTGTTAGCAATAATTAATTGAGAAGTTATAGGTGTTAGGGGTTATCGATTCACAACAATAATGGTTAAATTTTATAGGGATTAAAGGTTATATTAGAGGTTAATGTGGGTTAGTGGTACAAGGATATGGGCAATAGGGGTTATATAGATTAGGTGTTAGTGGTTACATAAATGGTTATCAACGATAATGGTTATGGCTATAGGGGTCAGGTGTTAGGGAGTAATAAGGTTTAAGGATAGATGCTTATGAAGGATAGTGGTTATGATTATAAGGGTTACATATTGGAAGTAATAAGGCTTCAGGGTTAGAGTTATAGATTTATGTGTTAAGGGTACTAATATTTTATATGGATTATGAATGACATTATAAATGAGTAAAGTGGTTATGTGGGTTTGGACATAGATGATATAAGTTAGGGTTTATTGTGGTTAGGTTATAGGGATTTTGGGATCTATACATTATCGAGTTTAGAGGTTGTAAGAGTTAGTGTTTATATTAGGGGTTATACATGATATATTTTTATCATAATTAGATATAGGGATTGTATGGTCTATATTAGGGGTACATGATTTATGGGTGATAGTGGTTATAAGATTTATAGATTATAGGGTTAAATGGTTTAGAGAAAATAGAATTTATAAATTATATTGTTAGGAGTCATATGTGTCAAGGGTTATTGACTTTAGGATTTATAGGGTTTAAGGGTTAGAATATATAGGGGTTATGTATTAGAGTTAATAAGGTAAGGAATGATAAAGTTTAGAAGTTACATGCAACCTGTTAGCACTAGAAGTCACTCTCCAATTGCAGAGAGAGTAAGCCCAGTACCCATCAGTTTGTATGTCACAAATAATTTTAAAGAGGTCAAATGGGTGCAGACTCAAGATGATATCGCTTTAACTCAGAAAAATGGACTGGTATGCACATGCAGGTGAGGTCTTAATTAATTTCAGTCAATAATTTGGAGTAAGGCTGAGTAGAGGGAAGACTTTGGTGAGGAGAGTGTAGAGGTTTGCCATAGACATCAGGTCTTCCGACAACCTAAGGAGGAAAAGCTTCAAATACAAGATCCTATTGGATTCAACACTTCAGGAAACTGAAGAACGTAAATAACAACATTGCAATCAAATATACATTAGAATACAGTCAAAACAATCCATGTGAATCATTCAATCATGGACACTTTAGTATCAGAGGCAAATAGGATGAAAAAGAAGTTGATTTTCATTAAACAAGAAGTCTTAGATCAAAGTACATAACCAGAGAACCAAAGTTCTTCCTCAAAAGTTTACAATACAGGAGCCTAGCTCAACCATCCACCATTACAAAATATCAAAATGACTCCTATTAACTCAAAACATATTCGCCACTACCAGCAGAGGCGTGCTCGAGATTCTCGTCCAATGCCATACATGTCTTCTCGGTCAGACTGCGCATGCAATCTCCTCTGTGCATTCCTTTCCCTATCAGAGGCAAGCTCTGTTTTTCCAATCCTTTCTGGATTTCCATTTATGTGGTGAGACATATTTTTCAACTGCCGCCTCACTTCATTAACTGCCTTTTCTCAGGATTGAAACACGACTTAATGCCCAGGGGGTGGCCACACGCTTCTCTCGGATGACGTTATATAAACACGTGATTGCGGGGCTACTCAAAGGTGGTTTGGGTTCACACCACTTTTGAGCCCGCAATCCACCACCTTTTGCCACATATTACTTTTGCCAAACCACAGCTTCAATTGCAGGACCACTCAAGAAAATTATCGCCCGATCACGTCGCGTCCCTGCAATGGACCGTGGTCATCGATCTTGTGATCATGGGCGAGGAATTACACTCAACGGCTCAAATATGCCCTCTTCATATCAATGGATCAGATATTCCCTTTTCAAATCGACGACCAAGATATGCTTCAGGACTTCAGGCTTCGGCCTTTCTCATGGCGCTATACTTCATGCAATTTTGAAATGGGCTGTTAATCTGGAATGCTCCTGGAATCTCCACCGTTGACAAAATTCAACCTGTCTGTTTGTATTTTAATCCCAAAATGAGATGCTCTGCATGCTGCGCTCGGACGCTTCCTCTGCAGACCACGAACTTGGATTAATTGTTGCCCTTGACAACTATATGTGATAACATTTGGATCCACAGAGGATGGAATGCTCCCTGCGAGCTGCCAAGAACAAGTAGTTCCAGTTGCCTTCTGCATTGGGCTATGGAGTCATGATCAAAAAACATCCTGCTAAGGATTAAAGGCTGACAAGCACACTATCCTAAAAAATGAAAGAAAAATACATGGGCTCCGAAGGAGCTTATTTATGTACATTCTTATACTAATTGATTTTTTACATAGTGCTAGGTGAAATAAAACTTCCACCATAGTCATTCAAGTAACTTCCTAACTGGAAGATCCTTCACTCTCTCTGTGATTAGTAACAAATGATGCAACCATGACAACAGAGCGATTACATCCTTCAAATTTCCTCCTAATGTTGAGGTTAGGATAAAGTTAAGCGGCTTCAAAACATGAAGGAAATACAACTCCATGTATTCCTTCACAGGCTCATAGGCCAAGCGAAAAACTCCAGAAAATTTATAACAGGCAACCTGCTCTGTCACACAACTGCTCACACATGGTTGAATATCTTTGGTAGGCACAGGTGGATGAGAAACTAATGCAGGCTGACTGACCTCAGACGATGGATTCTCACTTACAGGCTCTGGACATGAGATAAACTGCTCCTCCTCCTACTCATTTTCTTCTTCATGGCTCTCCCAAGGGTTAGATTCATAATCATCATAAACAGGACCCATGCAAAAGATTTTCTCTTCAATATGCTGCTCAACGTCTTTTGCAGGCCTGGGATGGTTGTTTTCCTCATAATATTTTTCTTCAATGAATAGAGGATGGGACTTTGTAGTATGTTCTTGGAAATCCTGCATATCCATCTCATAATCTGATTCCTAGCTGTCATATACAGGCTGGATGCTCCCCACGTCAACAATTTTTGA
The DNA here is from genome assembly GCA_009831015.1 of Picea engelmannii. NCBI lineage: Eukaryota > Viridiplantae > Streptophyta > Pinopsida > Pinales > Pinaceae > Picea > Picea engelmannii. The sequence continues at coordinate 22,416 of ML815528.1, forward strand.
TGTAGGGATTTGCTGCTCCTGGTCAAACTCTCAGGTTGTGTCTTCTGTGACAAGGCCAACTTCTGCATCATCCTTACTGTCTTCATAGTGATCAAATATAATATAATCTTGTTTCTCATCATCACTAGAATATCCATCAAAAATGGGTTGCCTTTCATGTCTATGATCAACCTTTAAAACAATAATTTCATCAAGAATATAACTATTAAAAATATCCATTTCAGGAACAATAGTAACTGTTGCTTCTATATTTTCATACACATGATTTTCATCAAGACAGGGCTGCTCATGGATACCTGCGTCAAAGACAAAATTATCCACAGTTTTTTCTTCATAGGGACAACAGGTAAAAATTGCCTTATGTTCAGAGTTGAGATGATACTGACTTTGAATCCCGCCACAAGCTCGGAGGTTATCCTCTATTTCCTCAACATCCATGAATAATTTTGATAAATATGTAGATTTCCTTTCTCTCAAGAGAAGGAAAAGCTCTGAATGTTGAGCCATTAGATAGTACACCATGGCAGCAGTCTTTGTGGGTCTGAGCTCTACAAGAACACCATGATAAACACTATAAAACCTCCTGTTGAAGACAACCAAGGCTTCCTCTTCCCCTCTCCTTAAGGCATTAAAATCATCCTAGTACTGATCAAGGGACTTGTTATCACCCCACCACTTTGAAAAAACATTTTATAGCTCAACCCAAGAACCAATGGAGTAAGCTCCCAAATCCTTGAACCATACAACAACATCTCCTAACAAGGATTTGGAAAACAACCTCATGGTAACATCCTCATGAACTATCTCAAACTGATCAATAAAATTCTCAAAAGCCTCCACATGCCTCTTAGTTTTAACATGATCCTCTCCAGAAAAATGAGGAAAGTACTTAAAGAAATCAAGAGGATAAGGATGAAGATGATATGGAAGCTTTAAAGGTTTAAACAACTAGTCTTTGATTCTAGTTTGAAAAATAGTGGGTTGAATATGAGGCTTAACACACTGATGGAAAGGATCAATAGTAACAACATGATGTGATGATATTTGAGGAGGCTGTGGATCAATTTCAACCTCCCCAGGGCTGCAAGGGTGATTGAGTTCATGAGGGGTTTCAATATGAATCTCATCTTTATGAGTAGGTTGAGTTGAGGATATAATATCAGCATGTACAACACAGGAAGAAAGTAGGTCTGCTTCTTCCAAGGATGGATATATAATAGAAGGTTGGTGATCAACTGAATAAACAAAGCAAAATATGATCCTATTTATATGTGAAGGGAAAAACAAAAATGAGCTGATAAAGAACAATAGAAGATCATGAAGAAAGCTCATAAGATTATACCTAGTCATTCACTTCATCTTTTTGTGATCCAGGTGGATATTGGTGGCCACCCACCTATTCCACTTGGACCCCCACCATTGCTTCTTTCAGTTTTTCAGTTTTCGCACAGTTTACTATTTTTAGCAGTTTTTCGGGTCCTGAACTTCTGAGGCCATTTTGAGGCCCTAAACGATGTTTTTTTGGGTATGTTGCTCTCACAAAATCCCATCTAACAATGCTATTTTGTCTCAAGAGTTGTAGGCCTCAGATAGATCTTTCCAACGAGCTATCATACGCCTAAAACGAAGATCGTATGCAAAAGTTACGACCCCGGGAAGTTGATGCACCAACTTACCCAAACGGGGCCCACGTGACTTTTGGCGCTTCATCTCCCAGGGTTAGGTTTTTGGATGTATAGGAATTTTGGCATTCACATTTATTGTAAAAGGGCCTTTAGAGCCTCATTGTAATCATCTTCTCACGGATGCGAGTAGCGGCCACATCTCTTCTCAGAGATAAGCTACCAAAGCCCTAGCTAGTTTATTTCCATTCTGACTGTAAGCATATTTCAGTCATTTGTTATTAATGAAATGAAGTCTTATTTCCGCTGCATCTCTGTGTTTATGTGTATTTCTGTATTTCATTGGGTTCCTACATAAATCCATATCAGTGGTATCAGAGCGGTCTGCTCATTCTCGATCCTTCTTTGCATGTCCCCAACGAGATCGGGGTATAAGGAGTTGGGGCTCAATCTGGTTGAACCTTTGCAAGATCAGCCTCGCAAACCTCGATGACCGCCCATGGGGGAAGAAAAGAAATATGAGGGAACAGGAGATCCTATCAAAATGTTGCTCGAGGAGGCCCTCGAGAAACAAAGGAATGCGATGATGGACAACTTTGTCGAGATTCTTCAACGGATTCCGACTGGCGGTGCATCAACATCCAAAAGCCACTCTGGAGGTGCCACTCCTTTTAAGGTACAAGTAAACTTTGACATTCCCATATTTGATGGCCAAATAGATGCAGATGCCATAGATAGATGGTTGAATCTGTTAGAAGGATATTTCTCAGTTCATGACTTTTTCCGACCGAGAAAAGATTATTTTCGCACTCCGACATGGATGAAGTCAAGAAGGGGGAAGACTCAAGACTGCCCTTGGTTGGAGGATGTATGAAATAAACAATGGTCGCAATCGTGTGACAAGGTCGAGTGTCGGGGGGATGCCAAGACCGAGGATAAGTTGTGCCAGAGGCGGGACAAGGTAAACAAATTCAGAGGGTAGAGGTAAGTGACCTGTGGAGTACTCTGAAGATATGGACGATGCCGGCGAGGGTAGATGATAAGTAATGATCCAACCAAGGGTGACATGGGTTGCGTGTGGCCAAAAGAGAGAGAAAGTCACCAACGGGGATGACAAAAGAAAATGTAATCACTGGAAATAAAGGCGTTTGTACAATAAATAATGAATAATGTTGGAAAAATGTACAAATACAGAAACGGGTGCCCCAGTGTGAAATGAGTGCCCCAGGGAGGGAAAAAATTTCTTGGAAAACTGATGAAGGGTGGGGGCCCCATTGGCGAGTTTCTGTATGAGGTAGGTGAAATGAAGATAGGTTCGCAGATGGGAAAACTGATGGTGGATGAAATGGTGGGTTCGCGATCCTGCGGAGGTGCAGGTAAAAAGAACATAACCATAAAATGATGATCTGGGAGTCCATATGGGAAAGCTAGCAAAATGAGGAGACGAAGTATGTGGTTGAGCTGCAACATGATGAAAGACTATCGGGACTCCCATCCCTAAAGGGTAATGAAGAACAACATGAGTGTCAGAAAGTGACAAAAGGTGCTATGAATGGGACAACTCATGTGGGTGAGAATGCTACCAGGTGACAGTACTGAAGATGCAAATGGAGGTGTGAGTACCGCAGAGCTGGGAATGGGTATCCTAAAGGCGAATATCAGAGGGTGTGACTGGAAATGTAAATGCAATACAGCGGGAGAGACTACATGCCAGTGCTGAGTATATACCTGAAGGAATGATGTGGAGGGATGATGAGCAAGTACCTGCACACAGAACAACCAAATACCCAAAGTGAACAATATCTGAAGATAATTTAAGATATGAGCATGGGTTAGATAACTGTGACAATGCGCGTGCGTACCTGACCATGATATGAAAAAAAAGCACCCCGGGGGCTCAGGATAAAAAGCGGCCCAAGGACAGCTGTGATGTAGGTGGCGGGATGCTGATCTCGTGGCTGAAGACGGTTCGAAAAATGGACGTAGTGGGCTCCCGGAATGGTGAGTGGAAGTTTGGAAAAAGGCCTATATATAGCTGTAGGGCCCACATTGCCACCTCATTTGTACTTGCTGCTATAGTGAGTTTTCGAGCAGATTCAGAGGAGATTAGGTGATTCGGGGAGCACGAGGTAGCCGATTGACAGTGTGCAAGTTACAGGTTAGTGGTCTGATCGTCCTGCATAGAAATAGGTTTCTAATTTTTGGGTAGGGTAGGTACGGGGGGTCGTACAAGGGGTTTTAGAGGATTTTGACTAGGGTGTGGGCCCACATGCGCGGGCGATTCAGTGGAAGGCACGCATACGTGCGTGCCTATCCACTGAATAAATGCGCAGTGGTGCGCGTGAGGGGAATTTTAAGGCGCGCCCTAGGGGCGCGCCTGTGAGGGTAACAGGCGCACCTGTGGGGTGAACAGGCGCGCACTAGAGCGCACCTGTGAGTTTGACAGGCACGCACTAGCGCACGCCTGTAGTGTAAACAGGCGCGCTCTCGAGCGCGCCTGTGAGAAAAATAGGCGCGCATACGTGCGCGTCTGTATAGTGAACAGGTGCGCATGTGTGCGTGCCTGTGGGTAGTGAAACCGCGCCTTTGAGGCAAGGTTTTGAAGGGTAAAAAAGGGAGTCTTTTTGATGCATTGGATGGTTGCATAAGCTAATATAGGACTTTGTGTTGTGTGCAGGTGGCTAGCAGTGACCATGGATGTGCGGTGGCGTGAGCGGGACTGGTCACAGTTGCGCGACCATGTGGCCAATGCAGGGCCTGCGGTTCGAGTGACTTTAGCAACCAGTGGGTTGCTAAAGTTTTTTGAGTGCCCATTGATCAGGGCCCAGGAGTACTTACTCCAGTTCCTGCTCCAGATGTGGAGTCCGGATCTTCACTGCTTCCTCGTGCGAGGAGAGCAGATCCCCTTCACTACGGTGGAGGACATGTATTTCTTGACTGGGCTCCCCTTCCGGGGAACACCGTTGCTAGCAGAGCCTGTGCTGCCGAGGGGTACACAGCTGTCAGAGGTTGCCGAGCAATATTGCTCAGGTGAGCACTACATGTCTGGGACTGTAGTGAGCATTAGCGGGATAGATTTGCTGCTGCATCATTGCATAGCGGCGATGATTGTCCGGGTGTATGGGTCACCGACGACCCACCAGATCAATGGTGGCGAGCTGCTATTGCTGGAGAGGGTGGTGGTGGGCCATGAGCGGTTCGCCTGGGGTTTGACACTGCATGCGCGGATGATCGCGCAGCTGGACCGTTGTCGGTCTACAGGTACCGGGGAGTTTGCGTTTGGCTCCATCTTGGTGGCCTGGTTTCTGGAGCGGGTGCCGATGCTGCGCCCACGGGTTCTTTTAGAGGCACTTGGGGCGCGAGAGCCTCGATTGAGGCGGTGGTTCGCATTTCTGGTTCTCCACGGTGGTGGCGAAGGCGGGCATTATTTTACGGCGCAGGCGGCGCAGATTTGGCGGCAGATGCCGCAGGTCATACTTCGCTACCCCTATGCTGGGGTGGACTTCCGGGATGATCCGGATACAGTATTGCCTCCTGGGGAGGTTTTTGATCACCGAGGTATGTTGAGTTTTGTATGTGTTTGTTTTATGTTTTGATTTTTGATATACCAGTTCATATGTATGATGTATAGACACTGATACGATCTGCTGTTTGTTGCTTTGTGCATGTGCAGATTTGGCACCTCGCGGGCGCGAGGTGGAGTTGTATAGAGCGCCAGCTTAGCGAGAGCGGGAGAGATCGCCGCGTGGAGGGAGGCGTCAGTGGGATGAGGCTGCTGGGGGACCAGCAGAGCCCGGGAGACCAACGCAGAGGCATCGTTTTGATGATCCTGGTGCAGGGCCATCGCACGCTCCTCCGGCGACGGCCGAAGGCGATTTTGATGATATACGCCGTCGGCTGGAGACGGTGTTGCAGGACGTGCCTGAGGGCATGTGGATCTGTATCCAGGATGAGGGATTCCTGGAGCAGTGTATTGGACTACCGCCACCATGGCAGGGGATAGTGCGACGAGCAGCTGTGCTCGCCGCGATGACTAGCGGACGCCTGCTGCCTGAGCAGGGGGGTCCTGCGGGTGTTCCACCACCACTGCCTGGGGCTGGTGGGGGTGGGCCACCACCTCCTCCCGAGGGAGGAGCAGCTGGGGGTGCTATAGAGGCACCCTGATGTATATTGTAGATATTTTTTGATTATATAGGCTGGTGAGCCGTTTTTGGTACCGAGATGTGGCACAGGCCTGCGGGCCGATGTATATATTGTATGTAAACATTCGGGTGGTCGGATAGGCCCATATATATATATGAGTATATATATTTTGAGATCCAAATGTTGTTGTACATGTGTTTTGTGTTTATGATGATGATGCCTATTGTATCTATATGCTGTGACAGGATGTATGAGATGTGTTATGTATGTGTAGCTTGATGTGATATATGCCAATCTAACACCATGTTAGCTATTTCATCTGTTGTTTGATTCAATTCTCTTGGAATATGTGTAAATGTAATGGAATCAAAATGTTGAGATAATAATCTAACCTGCAGGTATTTGCGAAAGAGGCACGGATCGCGTACACGGTATACATTGTTGAGCTGGAGAACGACTAGCTGGGAGTCGAGGAAAACACTAAGGTGACGAATATGATGATGCTGGGCATCGGTTAGGAGGCCAATGACAATAGTGTATTCAGCTTGGTTGTTGGTTGCTGGTCCTAAACATATGCCGCTTGAATGTAGCATTGCATGTGATGGGGTGTAAAGAGCCCAAGCAGCTGAAGCAAGATTTTGTGTCCAACGACTGGCGCCGTCGGTGTAACCGATGTGGGAAGTTGGTGGAGGAGTCATCTGTCAATAGCACAAAGGATAGTTTAGATGAGAGGGTAGAAAAAAAAGATTAAAAACACTAAACAAGAAAAAGTGACCTAAAGTAGAATGACTACTTTTAAGCATAAAATTTCTTGAGGTACAACCCATTGACGGGTTCTTTGAGTGAGAGGCCTTCGAGGGAGGCCAGGATGTATGCGCCTTTGGTGAGGCAATGTTGGATGATGTAAGGGCCGTGCCAAAGTGATTCGAATTTGCCCTGGCCAAAGGTATCATGGGCGATGTCATAGGCCAAGACGAGGTCGCCTTCGCGAAATGATCGAAGGTTGACATGGTGATCAAAGGTAGCCTTGGATCATTTCTTAGCTGCCTCGTTGTTATGTAATGAAGATCGACGATCTTCATCCAGTGACTCCAAGTTCAGCAAGCGCTGCTCCATTGGAGCAGTGTCAGGTAAAAGCTCAATTGCGGTGCGAAGAGTGGGGATTTCGCACTCGATGGGAAGAGTTGCCTCGACCCCATGGACTAAATGAAATGGCATGAAACCCGTAGCAGTCTTAACTACCGTTCGATAAGCCCATAGCGCGGAAAATAACATATGATGCCAATTGGTTTTATGTTTATTAATCGTGCGTTGTAACATGGTCTTGAGGACTTTGTTGACTGCCTCGACCTGTCCATTTGACTGAGGGTAATATGGTGAGGTGAACTCGTGAGAGAAGCCTAACCGAGATGAGAGTTCGACAAAGATCTCATTCTCGAAGTGTTTCCCATGGTCGGAAACAAGTTGGAGTGGTACGCCAAAACGTGCTATGACGTGGTTAAAGAAAAAACGCGCTGCGGTGTCAGCGGTGTTGTTGAAAGTGGGCATAGCTTCGGCCCATTTGGTGAAGTAATCGACGGCAACCACAATGTATTTGTGACCATTACTGGAGGGGGGATTACAAGTCATAAAATCGATGCCCCATTTACAAAAGGGGCCCACAGTAATGACAGGGTGAAGAAGGGCAGGGGGAGCTCGAGCTTTATTGGCATAGAGCTGACATTGCTCACAACGTTTCACGGCGTGAATGCAATCGTGGAATAAGGTAGGCCAAAAGTAACCGGCTCGGATGATCTTCTGAGCCATGGAGATACCCGAAAGATGGCCCCCACATGCGCCACTGTGGCAGTCATTTAAGACTCTGTCGGCCTCGTCAATAGTCAGGCAGCGATGGAGAATGGTGTCGACGCCCCGCCGATATAGGATGTCACCGATGAGGAGATAGCGGGGGGCTTGATGGCGAATGCACTGACGATCATATCGTGATAGGTGATTACCAAACTTTTGAGTTCGTAGGTAGATGAGAAGGTCGCCATACCAAGGATCATCTGAGGCGATGTAAAAGAGATGTTCGCTGGGAAAGTCGGTGTTGACGGGGGGACTGGTGGTGTCAGAGGGAAGGGTCGTGACAAGTTCGGCAAGAACGAGGTCCTTCTTACTCTTAGGTATTGAGAACTCGAGGTCGTATTCCTGGAGGATAACGATCCATCGAGCGATTTTGTCGTTAACTTGTCGACGGCTGAGCAAATATTGCATAGGGTTTGAATCTGCGATGACCTTAGTGGTGCGAAGAAAAATGTAATGGCGCAGTTTCTGGACTGTGAGGACAACTGCAAGAGCAAGTTTCTCTTCGTGTTTGTACTTCAAGGGTGGTCCCGAGAGGTTCTTACTAACGTAGTAAATGACATGTTCATGATTGTCATCTCTGACCTGGACAAGGACGTCGGCTACTGATACAGTTGATGCTGATACGTAGAGGATGTAGTCGCGATTATAGTCAGGTGCACTGATTAAAGGTGCATTTGAAAGCGCAGCTTTAAGATTGTCAAACGACTGTTGGGCATGGTCATCCCAGTGAAAAGGGATGTCATGACGTAGTAAGAGAAAGAAACCGTATGCGCGGATGGCGTAATCAGGAACAAAGCGTCGCAGAAAGTTAGCTTTGCCCTGTAGGCTCTGCAGTTGTCGTACATTTCGAGGAGGTGGAATTTCGGTGGTGGCTTTGACTTTGAGGGGGTCCACGGTAATACCACTTTGGGAAACGATAAAACCGAGGAGTCGCCTGGCGGTGACGCAAAACACACACTTGAGAGGGTTCAAGCGGATGTTGTATTGACGACACCGTTGAAAGATGATTCGTAAATCATCGAGGTGCTGGGTGCGTTTCTTGGAGCGAGCGGTGAGGTCGTCCAAGTAGGCGAGGATGATTGCAGCCTGATCATGAAAGATGTATGTCATGGCCCACTGGAAAGTTGCGCCGACGTTTTTTAGGCCAAAGGGAATGACACGATATGCGAACATACCCCATGGGGTAATGACTGCAGTTTTATATTGATCGGCTGAGTGGATTTGGATTTGGTTATAGCCAGAGAATCCGTCCATAAAGGAAAGAGCCTCGTGGCCGGCGCAGTCATCGATAATTTGATCAATAAAGGGCGTTAGAAAATTGTCTTTTGGACATGCATTGTTGAGATCGCGAAATTCGGTGCAAACGCGAATGGTGCCCTGTTTTTTGTCGACGGGTACAGGGTTGGAAACCCATGAAGTGTAAGCGATGGGATAAATAAATCCGGCCATACGTAATTTGTCGATTTCGGCTTTGATAGCCGCGGCCTTGGATGGGTGTAGCGGTCGCTGTTTCTGGCGAACTGGTGTGATGTCAGGCCAGGTATCGATGCGATGCTCGACAATAGAAGGATCGAGGCCAGGCATCTCTGTGTATGACCAGGCGAAAATATCCCTATATTCTTGGAAGAGGGGTTTATATGCGGTGATTTCCTGAGGAGTGCAAGCAACTCCAATAATTATTTCTTCGACAGTGCCCGATTTAATAGAAATGTCGATTTTGATGGTGGGGGAAATGTTAGCCAGATTACCTTCTTCGAAAGCGTCGAGTGCAGGAATGGGATTGTTGAACCAATCGATAGGCCCGGAGGGGATAAAATCTTTGGTCTCGACCGCGTAAACGGGGTTTTGGTTAGGAGGCATGAGGGCCTCCTGTGGAAGGAAGAGTGCATGATGATGTAGTGCGTCCCAGGGAGAGTCTGGGCGTTGTAGCTCTTCCAATATTTCCTCGTCGTTTTGGAAACGACGGGAATATAAGGGGTCGTAAGGAGTGATCTCGACTCTAGGGTGATTGCCCCCTACTGGGGGAGCAATGGGAGTGGTACGTGCAGATGATGAGGGTTCACTCGTCATGAACCATATGTTGAAGTACTGAGGGGTACCCGTGGTGGTTGGATGGAGAATCTCCATAGGGGAATGAGCAAGAGAGTTGGGAGGGTTACGGGGTGCATCCTCAGATACGCCATCTAAGAACCAAGGAGGCGTTGGGAGTTCCTCGGGCTCAGGAGAAATGACGTTCAGATCTGCCAGTGGCGAAGTAAGGTCAATAACTGCCTCTGTGGGTCGGTGCAGCAGGGCCAATTGACGTTGCCTATATTCGATGATCATAGGACACTGGTAGGTAAAATGAGCCAACGAATCGCAAAGAGAGCAAGGGAATTTCATGCGTTCATTGACGGAAGTGGTGACATAGCGAATGTCGGTGATATGTGTTGTGGAGGACGTGGGTTGTTCTGAAAGTCCTGGCAGATGATAGCTAATGCCTGCCAGAAACGAGGTAGTGATGGAAAATGATGGGTGTAGTGGCCATACTCGGAACAGATAGCACACGCGAATTTGGTCCTCAACCCTTTACTACTGGCGGGTTGAGTGTCGGTAGTAATGGGTGGTGTGGGGGTTGGATTGGGGGGAATCAAATTCCGTAATTCTGGTAGTGATGGGCAGTTGTTGGTTTGGTGACCCTCTTTGTCACACAATGCGCAAGGTGGTGAGATGCGCGGAGGAAGTGGAGCTGAGGGCTCCTTCTTCTTTCTCCTGCCCCCAGCGTGAGCAGGGGGGGTAGGGAGTATGGGGGGGGGTGGGAGTAGTGGGAGTGAGGACAAGAATCGTCATAGGGAGGCCTTCCTGTGGATGAGGGATCATCTCAGGTGGATGTAAATACCACACTGGGATTGCTAACACCATATTGGGTAGTGTGAGTGTTGCCGCTACCTGGAAAGCTTCTATACCGGGTGGAGGGTAAAAGAAGGGAATTTGAGTGAGGGGTCGGGGAACTGTCTCCCAAATGGGACTAGGCCCCTGAGGGGGTGTGGATTCGTGGATTGTGGGGGTCGACGAGTTCGCAGGAGGCTCCTGTGGGAGTGATGCTGCGACTATTGAGACGTCAGAAATGACTGAAGCCTCCTGAGGAGGATGAGTATCCTCTGTGTGGGTTGATTTAGAAGAGATGACGCATACTTGATTAGGGGGAAGAAGTGGTGGTGCTCCATGGTATGTCCCTAATAAGGATGGATCTTTAAAACTTCCAGAACCCATCTCAACGAGTGGATATACGTCTTGGTTGGCGTGGATGAGGGGAAGAATGTTATCGATATTGGCAGAGGGGTTTGGCTCGTAATGTGAGACTTGGTCGATGGTCACAATCTTTCCGTTGTGGGGGAACATGATTGTCTGAAAGACGGAAGATGCCACTGCCTTCATAGCGTACATGTAGCTACGTTCGAACAAGATATTGTAATCGAGTGTGACGTCGATAACTTCGATATCAATGAGAATGGTTTTGCCTCCGAGTTCAACGGGGACATTTTGGAGGAGCCCTTCAGGAGATGATGGTCGTCCGTCATAGGCTCGTAATGTGATGGCGGATGGTATTAGCTTCGGGGAGCCAAGTTTCTGCCATACGGTTTTGGACATGATGCATGTAGATGCTCCTTCATCGATGATACACCGATGGACGGTGATGTTCCGTATTTTTACTGGTACTTGAATAGCGACTGCGGCGGGAAGACGAGGTTCACAACTATCAAGGTCAAAGGTGATGAGTCAAGTATCAGTAGGGTCGACTGCCCCTAAGGCGGAAAGTAGTGATTTTCGTTGTGTTGGACAAGTCTGGAGGACTTCCAATACTGACATAGCAGCCGGGGATTGCGCTAAGTCGTCTACCAAGCTGTAATTGTGAGCTGCCCTAGCCTGTGGGTTGTGAACATTCCTGCGCAAAGGGATGCGAGGGATGCGTAATGGTAGTTCGGCGGACGGGCGAGGGAGTACCACCGGGGGTCCCGGTGGTGTAGGGTTTGTCTCTGAGGAGATGGGGGTAGACTCAGTTGGATACTGACGATTCTGTGTTTACAGAAGGATTTCTTCCTCACTGGTGAGGAGAATTGTACGCTCTGCTGGATTGTTGGGGTTGTGATATTGGCCCACCTGAGGTGGGGGATGCTGCGTGTTTATGACACCTTGATGTGGGATAGGATTTTGCAGTACGTCGGGAGGGGGTTGTTGCACGTATTGTTGTTGTGCCTGCTGAGGGGCAAGTTGCACTGGGGAGGGGGGAAGGCTCCCAGAGTCTTTCAACCTTTTGAAATCGGTGATCTGAGGGCAATGGTGAGTGTAATGACCGTATACACCACAAAGAGCACAAGGGTGAATGGTTTTAACATTATTTCTCCCTTGGCGTTTGTTGTTGTTATTGCCCCCTTGGGGGTTTTGGTTCCCTTGGTTCTGATTGCCCCCAGGTGGTTGGTGCTGTGGGGGTTGATTCCCGCCTTGACCAGGATTGTTGTTATTCATGTTCCTTCCTTTCTTCTTGGCATTGTTCGAAGGGTGAGTTGGGTTGGCTGTGTTCAATTGTTCAAAATTTTGGTATTGTTGAGCAGCAGAGGGTTGAACAAAGTTTACCCCCGCATGAGGATGGGGGGGAGCCATGGGTTGTGGAGGACCCGGAAAGGGAAAGTATGGATTTTGTGGTGGTACCGATCCATAGGGTACATAGGAAGGCGTCGTGCTTTCACTAGTACTATAAGCTGATGTTGAGGGAGTACCACTGTTTGTGGGAATAGGTGGATGTATGGGAGGTGCCGGTGGTGGTCCACTAATGGGTGGAGGTATAGCAACAGGATACGGCTGTTGATAAGGGGGTGGGGGGAAATAAGGAGTACCCCCATATGTCGGCGGGTATTGAGGTGTTCCATACATCGGTGGTGGTTGTGGTTGTGGACCATGGTGTGTGGTGGCACCTATTAGTCCGTCTGCTTAGTGAGACATCCCAGGTTTGTCCTGGCCAAATGGCACAGGTTTTGGAAGATCAGGAAGTACTGTGTACAGGTATCCCGATTGTGCGTAAATGAGGTCATATTGTTGAGCTTTTCTGATGGCTTCCTCTTTAGATTGTGGGAAGGTAGAAGCTACATCCTTACCAAGGAGAGCGACAATTGATCTAAGAAACCAATCAAGACATTGTTGTTTGGTGGTTTCTGCTTTACACAAACTACGTCGCCTACGCCACTCATGAATGTGGTCAGCGATGTGGGTGGCTGAGGCCTGTTTGAAGTTAGATAGTAGTTCTAGACCATTGTCATGGCGGATGGGTAATTGGAAAAAGGTCAAGAAGGCCTTGGCTAATGACTCAAAGGTTGTATGGGACCCGGATTTTTCTTCGACATACCATTTGGCTGATGGGCCGGTAAGTGTGCGTTGAAATAATCATAGTCTGACGGAATCATCCATAATGCTATTGGAAGAACACCATAGATTAAAGGTCATGAAATGGTTGGCGGGGTCATCCCCCGCCTTTCCTTCAAACTTTGGTATGTCTGAAGGAAGTTTTTTTGGCATTGTAGGCCATGTGGCGTCATGCAATATAGGATCATTAGTGAGCTTGGTGAGATCCGGTATGTTGAGGGAGGCCAAGTATGGCATCTGTAGTGGGGTGGGAATATTAGTTCCCGCCATATTGTGTTGTGAACCTGACCCTTGATGGGGACTAGGTGGGTTGGTACTTCCTCCTTGAGAGGAAGTGGGTGCCCCGCTTCCGTGTAAAGGAGAGCGAGTGAATGTATGACCTTGGGAAGTGGACCCAAGTAAGGTAGAACCAAGCAAAGCTGATCCTAAGATGGTAGCACTCACAGGAGTGTGTGATGGAGGTACCGATGAGCGGGTACGACCAGATACTCCCCCTAAAATAGGAGGAAGGTTGAGCAAGCGTCGTGAACGACGGGGGTTCTGTGGTTCCCCTATGATGTCAGACTAAGTGTGAAAATGTGTGCAACAAGTTTTAAGAGAAATATAGAACCAAGAGTTTTTTGCTATGATTATTTTACACAAATATATATATCAAAGTCAAACTGTAATCAGATGTGCATCATACATAAATGAAAAAGAAGCATATATGTGGGTAAGAGGGTTTTGTCCGCGTGGGGGAATCAAAAGAGAAAGCAAATGCTCGTGTCCTAGAAGACGTAACGTCCTTCCTCTCAAATAGCACTGGACCTTCCAATAGCTCTCAACAGTGGGGTCTGAAGTCACCGGAAGAGACACTAGTGAAGGATGAAATAACTGGTTATAATGAGGGGTAGAGGGGGCAATATCCTGAAAGAGTTGGCGATTCTTCCCAATAGCCACACAAAATCCAATCAAGGTACAATTGCAGCCCACAATCGCCACCTAGGTAGATGTCCTAAAGTTGGTCACTAGGTACCTCGGTCCAAGTGCGGCATTTAGATTTTCAGCCTAAGAAATGGGTCACGGGCTGGATCCCGTCCAAGAGGTGGGTGCCTCAAGGGGGGATGCACAGAACAACCAGACCTCGGCCTTTGACCCTTCACGGGTATCTCCCTGCCTTATGGTGATTGGAACACTGGACTTGGAGGATTTGAGGTTCCCTATTTGTCAACTTCTATGTTTGAAAATGTGAGAACCAGATAACGGGGGGTTATTTGGATGCCTACCCCCGAAATCCTACCTAGACAAAAATTTTCTTTTGGCACCTCCTGTGGAGGAAAACTTAGTGAGTTGTTAGAAAGATTTTAGATGAAGTTGTTTTGTGAGGCTGGGGGTGAAAACCAACCTCGTTTGATTACAAGTGGGAGTGGATAGTCCTATCAAGGAAAGATGGGGTGTTTTCAGAATCCCTTGGGAGGAAACCTACTTAAACCTCCACGTTTCGAGAATAGGCTATGTGAGTGAAAAAGTGACTTTTGTGTGTGAATGAAAAGTGTACCAAAATTTTAGTTATTTAGATGTCACCTTGTTGCATGTGGACTTCGCTTGGTCCTTTACAAGAGTTTGATTACCTAATTAGCTAGATGTCATTGGTACAACCTTGCGGAATTTTAAAATCCCTAGGAGACTAGCATGTGGACATTGTGGTCCGTTACTATCCTTTAACTCCCTATGTGTGCGTTAATCTAGAAAAAGCAGGAAACTATCCTAGATTGAACATGTGGGCATGTGTGGGCCCGTTACAAACTTTTAAACTCTCCTAGTGTTTTGATCTAAGAAAGCAGAAATTCAAACACTACTCTAGCTTTGTGACATGTGGGCATGTATGGGCCCGTTACAAGAATGTGTTTGAAAAATGAAGCTAAGAGGGGTCCCGAAAAGGGCCGTTTTCCTCTCCTAGAAGTTTTGAAAATTTTGTTTAAGGGAGATAAGATCGTTTTCGCAATCCTTTTCTGGTTCTCAAGATCGCTTGATGGCGCAAGAGAAGAGCATACTCAAGATTGTTACTTGCAACTTCTAGTCCCAAAGTGTGAGTTTATATGTGATTAGAATTGATGTTCAACTTATATTTATAAACCAAAGCAAGCCATCCACGTGGGAAAAAACAAATAAGGGAAATTGATTTTTTAATCCACCTAAGTGCCTATGTTTGCTTGACTATCCCCTTTATAAGTTGAGGGGTCTAAGTGGTGCAGTATTTAGAGCATGCATAACATCATTCTTAAGAAGGAAAAATGACTTTCCCCACATCCAAGAGCTTACAATGTGAAATTTAGATCAAATGCACGCCCACTAGTTCATACACAGGCGCACAGAGCGCATGCGTGCTAGCAGAATTGAAGACGAAAGCGCATGCGCGCAGAGAGAGACTATTGCACAGGCGCATGTGCACACGATGCGCGCCTGTGGTAAACGACCGAGAAGAAAAATCCGAATGGATTTCTCTCAAATCTCTTGTGAATTGACTGGTTAGCAGGTCGGCAGAGGCCGGTTTGTGTACCTGCAAGTTAATAAAATCAAAAGGAAAGAAAAATAAACCCAAATGAGGGAGGAATTGATACCAACTCCCCAGTACGGTCGCCAATCTGTTTGCACCCAATTCGTCACTAGGTGAGCAAATAAAGGGTGCTTACATGCCCTGTTGGGTCTTGCAGAGTATGACAGCTGTAAAGGAAAAGGTTAGAGAAAACAAAATAAAACAATAAACAAGAATTAAACTAAAACAAACTAAAACTATGAGCATATGAAAAATAAATAACAAAGACAACAAGACTCATATCACCAATGTTTTGAGCTGGTCTATTGATGAAATCTAGAACACAATGAAGAAAGGGAACTGTGGTTCCTTCTTCCTCCAAAGGAAGGCTCCTGAGGCCCTCACAACTTGCTCTCCTTACAATGAAAAAGATGAAAATGATGGTGAAAGAACTCTAAGCATATCCACTCAAGAGAGGGGTGAATAGCTCAATGAAATGGTGCTAATTATGTTCTTGCCAAAAAATGAGTCCTTAGCAATCTTAGCAGCATAACAATACATGGAATTCCTTGAGAAAATGATGGTTCTTCATGGGTTTTTATAGCATGGCTTTGGGTGATAATGTAACCTCTTTGGAGTGTGAAAAGGGGCTCTTTAGGGCTCAATTAGGTCTTTGACCAGTCTACCATGCGGATTCAGCTCAGATTTGATGTCAAATCGGCTTGGGAGCTGATCCATTAGTGGTTGGGAGGCCGACCAATTTCAATAAATGCGCCGTTTAGCAGGTGCACGGGTTTTCCGCCCCACAGCCGCGCATCGTGCGCGTATGCGCGCATTGTACGTTGTTGTTCCGCGCATATGCGCGCGCACCCAGATTCTGTAAAGCGCCCTTCAATTTTTGGTTACTTTGTATAGTTTTTGACCCTTTTGCAATGCTGTGGATTTAATCATGTGCCATGAATGACTATCATTTTTGTTTTGACGATGCAGAGTTCTTGTCACCATGTGTGGACAAAATTTCAGTGATAACAGATGGGACTTGGAGACTCTGCATTGACTATCGGGCACTGAACAAGATCACTGTTCGGAATAGGTACCCGATCCCACAGATTGATGACCTTCTGGAACAACTCAAGGGGGCAAAATATTTCAACAAGATTGACTTGAAGTCTGGGTATCACCAGGTACCAATTGAACCCTCTGATGTGTGGAAGACTGCATTCAAATCCAAGGAGGGCCTTTTCAAATGGTTGGTCATGCCTTTCGGGTTGACGAATGCCCCTG
>ML815528.1:44233-68242 GCA_009831015.1 Picea engelmannii
CATCTTGGACAGAGCCAATGCTAAGTACAAGAAATGACATGATCAACATCGGGTGCCACACAACTTCCAAGTGGGCGACAAAGTGTGGCTGCATTTGCAAAAGGAGCGCCTCGCTGGACCCCACTGCAAGCTTCGTCCGCTTCGATATGGACCGTACACCCTCACCAAGGTTGTAGGGGAAAATGACTTTGAGCTCAACATTCCACCATTCCTTGGTCTGCACCCAGTGTTCAATGTGGACCGCCTTCGGCCCTACTTTCCACCTCTACTAGACACATCCAACATGGCAGAACAACTCACACCAACAGATTTAAATCTAGACTGCATGGAACAAGCCAGAACTGATCAGATCATGGATACACAGATCAAGCACACCCGAAAACAAAGGATACCACTATATCGAGTTTTCAAAGTAGGCCAATTCCTTCACCAAGGCAAATGGCTCACCAGGGACCAAGTTCAACAGAAGTTTCCTCATCTCATGGAGGAACTCAACGCAATGGGGACCATTGCTTCCTAAGGGGGGAGGAATGATCCAGGTGGATATTGGTGGCCACCCACCTATTCCACTTGGACCCCCACCATTGCTTCTTTCAGTTTTTCAGTTTTCGCACAGTTTACTATTTTTAGCAGTTTTTTCAGGTCCTGAACTTCCGGGGCCATTTTGAGGCCCTAAACGATGTTTTTTTGGGTATGTTGCTCTCGCTGAAACCTAGGTGTCAAAACCCTAAATTCCAAAACCCTAGGTGTCTAAAACCCTAGGTCAACTTGACCCACATTTTCAAGGCTTCACCAGCCTGTCTTTCCTTCTTTCCTTCGAGGTGCTCCAAAGCATCCATTGGTGGATTTTTTTGTTTACTGAGTTGTCCACGATCCATCTTCCTTGTTGATCTTTCTTCCTCGATTTCCCCATCCAACAACTTGCTTTCTCTTACTTCGCTTCATCTTTTTTTCTCTTTTGGCCACTTCGACCCAATCTCAGTCAACTTGTCTTCCACGTAGTTCACACTTCACGCTTCTTTCCTTAATATTCACAACCTTCCATAACTAAGGGCCAAAATGCCCCCAACACTCACATGTGACTTGTCTCGAGGCACTTCAGGTCTAAACCTTCTATTTCACTTCGAATTCAGACTGTGCGGGGCAGCCTGTGCTTTCTGCTCTATCTCTCCCTTCCTTGTGCATACTGTCTTTTATGTGTCTGGTACCTAGTTTCAAGTGCACCTAGTACCTAGACCCTTCTTCTCGTGCTTTTACAGAGAGTTGCGAGGCAACAGGTTGTCATAGTACAATTTCAACCAGCTCCCATTCACTAAACCTTCCTTCCATTCTCTATTCAAAGTCTTCAACTACGCATCTCCTCCTTCATGAACTTGTTGTCGTATACTAATACCATATCTCCTTGCTTAAAGGCTTTCTTCTTGATGTGCCTATCATGATAGGCCTTTTCTCGTTCCTTCTATACCTGATGATGGAATCATGCAATAAATTTGTCTTCTTCTAGTTCTACCAACTGCACAAGCCTCTCTTGAACAACACCAGTGTCATCCATATATGTGAATGTTGCAATTCTTAGACTAGGAACCAAATATTCCATAGGGACAACTGCTTCTATACCATACACCAACTTAAAGGGAGTCTACATTGTTAGCTTCTTGCAAGTAGTTCTATAGGCCCATAGCACTGCTGGTACTCTCAAATCCTAGTCATCCATGTTCACACTGCAAATCTTCGTCAATGTTGTCTCCAAGATCTTGTTGAAAGCTTCGACCATCCCATTCGCTTGTGGATCGTAGGGAGTACTCTTTTGATGGTGGACTTCAAATTCCTAAGTCAAAGCTTCGATAGTCTTGTTAATAAAATGTGTACCTTGATTGCTCATCAGGCTCTTCGGACATCCAAACCTGGTTATGATATCATCAAATATAAATCGCGCAATTGTAGTTGCACTACAGTCCTTAACTTCTCTTGCTTCCGCCCATCTTGTCAAATAATTTGTCCTAGTGATTGTTGGCTCACCAAATTGACACTTTTTGCAACCTCCATGTCCACTCTTTCACCTCTTAATTTGATCTTTGACCTCATAAACTCATCTATATTTTCACACATATAACCAAATATCCAACAAGTATAGTAAGGTATGGTCATTGATCAAAATTCTTTAATTTCCTTTTATTTAATGATTAAATATGATTCTTAAAGGATTCGTGACTTATTATCTTATATTTTGCAGCTTACTTTAGTATGAAGGTTCTCTATAACTCCAGGCACTGCCAGCTTGCTCAACAAAACCGAATATTCCAGCTCAACTCTCATTGATGACTCACGTATAATCAATGAAGCACTACGTGCCATAGAGATGAAGATTTGTTATTAGATAACGAGTTTAAGAACATCTTCCGGGCATGATAAGTTACTCATTAATTGAAGGAATCATTTACCTTCTGTAAATAGTTGTGTATTAAATAGAAGATAGGCTCTGTCACTAGGAAATCAGGATTAGTTATCTAGCTCCTGAGCTATAAAAACAACGGAACAAAATGTAATAGGGATGGATATCATATAGAAGAATTGCGCTGCTCAAGTGATGGTTTTCTGAATTTGACAGAGATCGACTCATACAATGTTGTTTTTAGTATTTTAAGTAATCATACACATGTTTCTTTAGACTGTAATCTAATTTATTTCCTATTGTTAATGTTCTCTTTTACATATCCGTAGCTTAGAATTTAGTCTGCAAGTCACTTAGGGACTTGTGGCTTTCTTGGCAAGGATCCACCAAGAAAACCATAAGCCCTTCCTTTGTAATTTTAGCTTTTATATAGAATAGTTATGTTAATTGTTGCTTCCTGTTTTCATTAAAAGTAAGAATTGTCTTTAAAGTTTAGTAGCTATAGAAATCAGATTTGTACATGTTAGAATCTATTTCTTGTTGTTTGATTGTTGTTGAAGTAATATGCACAATGTTTTCCAGTTTAGAAATGATCTTAGATGTTTGGATAGATCGATTTAAAAGGATTATTTTTCTTAGTTTTATAAGTTCAATTGGATTTGTTGTAGCTTTCAATTCTAGTTTAAAGTCATATATTGCTTCTGAAAATTAAAGTTTCTAAATGGAATAGAATTAGTTGTATTTTCTTTTTAATTAGAAAATCTTACTCCGTTTCTCTGTAATGTTATATAGTTTTATGTTACTTGGTTTAATTTCTGAGTCACATTAAAATATATAAGTTTTCAATTAGGTAGATGCTTTAAATCGAGATTACTTTTGAAGATAGTTTTTTTAGAAGTATTTTGTTTCTGTAATTAGTATAGGACTTAGATTTGTATGCTTTATAGAATTTAGATATTTAGTTAGTATTAGAATTTTGAATATTGAATAGAATTAATGAATTTGAAATCTTTGCATCAAAGTAGTTTGAATGATTTTTAGATTAGAGAAGCTTAAAATTATAATAGATTAGATTAAGAGTAAATTAGATTAGAGTAAATTAGAATTAGGATAGGCTCTAGTCCTGCACATACAATGTTTGTACCTCAAATTTTACCTCCCTGGGTTGACAATTTATGGAGGCTATTTGTAGTAATATAACTAGCTCGACAATGCTGATGTATCTAGCTCTTGTGCGCTTCCTTGGTGGGTTTATAGGTCCCACGAAATCAATTGTCCATTTCTCAAATGCCTGCAAATTCAATTGTGGTGCTAAAGTCATATCATCTCTTCTAGAAGGTTTCCCAACTCTTTGGCATACATCGCAGGCTCTGTAGTATTCTTTAGCATCCTTATGTAAAGTAGGCCACTAGAGGCCGTCTCTAAGAACCTTCTGCGTTGTCACTTTCCCTGCGTAGTGTCCTCCTACGATGCCTTCATGTGCTTCTGCCAAAATAAGTGGCCTCTCTTCCTCCATAACACATCTCCTCAGGATCTCATCAGGTCCCATCTTGTATAGTTGGTCGGATATAAGTAAAAAATCTACAGTGTTGACTACCATTTGTTTCTTCTAGATGATTGTATATTCACTAGGTGCCATTCCTGTTAACAGGAACTGGATTATCTCGGCGAAGTGATCATCAACCCTTCTGATGGCCAACAACTATGCATTTGGTAGTGTATTCTCCAAACTAGTAGGTTCCTCTCAATGCTCTAATCTGGACAAATGATTAGGTCCCTTGTTCATCCTCCCTAGCTTGACCAATATTTCAAAATCATATTCCTGGAATAACAATAACCATTTGCATATTCTTCCCCCCAACACTGGCTTGTTGACTAGGTATTTCAACACAGAGTGATCAGTGAACATCTTAAAATGTCCTCCCAACAAGTAGTGGCGAAACTTTTGCAATGCATACACCATGGCTAAACCTTCTCTCTCAGTGGTGTTGTAATTTATCTCAGTTGTAGATAGCTTCCTGCTGGCAAAGGCTAATGGATTGTCAATATATATTGCTCCTAGTTGTGCTAACACTTCTCCTAGTGCAATAGAGGATGCGTCGACATGCACATGAAATTCCTTGCTCCAATCTGGGAAAACCAGAATAGGCGTAGTAACCATTTTTTGTTTTAGTGTATTGAAGCTCTGCTGGCATTCTGACGTCCATTGAAATTGACAATCTTTATTTAATAAATTCTCCATATGTGTTGTAATATGTGCATAGCCCTTAATAAACTTCCTGTAGTATCCAGTATGTCCCAGCGCAGTGCGCAGTTGTTTGACTGAGGTAGGGGGGGTAGATCAACAATAATGGCAATCTTGGATGGGTCTACCAACAACCCCTTCTTAAACACAATATGGCCCAAAAACACTCCAAGAGGTGAAAATAAGATGCACTTCTTCAGATTCATGGAAATCTGACATTTCCTGCACTTATCCAACATTAGTATTAAACATTCAATATGATTTTGTAATAAGCTAAAAACAGTCCAATCATCAAAATATGCTTCCAAAAATTCATGTAAAAACTCTTTGAATGCTTCGACCACCACCCTAGAAAATATGGTTGGTGCATTCTTCAATCCAAATGGCATCACTGTGTACTGGTAGGAACCCCAATCTGTTGCAAATGTGGTCTTGTTGCAAATGCAAATCCTGATCTGGTGATAACCTGAAAATCTATTTGTAAAGGAGTAGACTTCCTGTCCTCCCACATTGTCTACCACTTCGTCAGTAAATGGTGTAGGGAATGGGTCATGCAAACATGAATCATTCAACTTCCTAAGATCTACACAGATCCTGATCTCTCTTGTCTTCTTATCTTGTACCACCATAGGGATAATCCATTCTGACTCTTCCACTGGTTCTATGATTCCTGCTTCCAGCATTCTATCTAGTTCAATCTTTACTGTCTCCTTATATTTGGGATTCAATATGTAGGGTCTCTGCTTAACTGGACTTCCATCTGGTTTCAAGGGGATCTTCATCTCTCCCATGGTCCCTTTAATTCCCTTCATATCAGTGAACTTGGTTGGAAACAAGTCCTGATATTCATGCAGTAGTTCTGTGATCTTATCAATGGTGGCATCATCCCAGTAATCTCCAACATTAGCAATATTAGGTGCTTTCTCTATTCCAATGTTAACTTTCTTTATTTTGATCGACTGACCTATGAAAGATAGTTCGACTCCTGGTCCTTCTACGTCTCTCTGTCCTTTCGTTTCTGTGATGTTCACATTCCTAGGATCATCATCTTCATCAACATTGATATTGTAACATCCTTGCAATTTCTGAAGAGGTTCAGTCCATTCATCCTCTTCTTGCTCAATAGGGAAGTTAGGTGCCTCCTCAAATACTTTATGTCTGACAACCTGTAAGGCTTGATATACCATAGGGTATTGACTTTCAAATAAGAATGTAGCTACAAAATTATGGGTCATATCGTACCAATCTGAAGTGGTGAGGCGCAGTTCCACTTGAAGATACCAATTGATAGGCGTTGTGTCCAGAGTGATGATGAACTTATGCACCCATTGTTCTTGAGGAATGTTTCTCCAAGCCTCCTCACAACCTCGCACATGGTCCTTCGGACAGCTTTGACCCGTGTATCGAACTTCACATCCTTCTACTTGTTCTGAAAAGTGCATTGCCATTAAAGTGAGACATTGCATCCAGTCCACGATGTTCTTTTTATGTGTCCCCCACCATCTTGTTAGATTTGCTTTCAAAGCCTCATCCAGTGCCAACAATCTCTGTTGTATTGGTACAACTTCTTCAAATTCCAACAAGAAAGTTTCTAAATGATTTAAACCATCAAATGTGGGCAAGTTACTTACTTTTGTGCCAATCCAGAGAACTTCCCTGGTCAATCTGGCACATCTCCAAGCAAAAACTTCATACATTTTGTTCTTCCATTTCTCTAGTGCTTCTTCTGAGTCCGATGAGCATGCGTTGTCACTTCGCCAACTTAAATTCCCATCTGCTATAGGGTTAATGTAATCATGTTGTCTCGCTGTCAATTTATATATATTCTCTAGCTCATATGCATGATCTTCTTCTCTGATGGGTTCTGTGTATCTCTGACCTTCATCAGGATCCAAAGGTCTGATGACCCTAATGCCATCACCTTCAAAATTCATTCTTATTTTCTTTAAGTCAACAACAATGGAGTTATTGAAAGCCCAATAAATTCCTAACAACGCAGGATAAGGACAACTATCGTCAACTATCTCAATCACCTTGAAGTCCACAAATGTTCTTACCCCATCGATGTCCACAGGGACATGCTCCATTCTTCCAAAGGAGCTTACTGCCTGGTGATTAGCCATCCTAAGCCTGATAGGGGAATAGATCAACTTAGGTTTTCCCACTAGTGCCCAGGTCTGCTTCGTCATGACATTGACTTATGACCCTAAGTCGAGGACCACACAATATATATCATAATCTCCAATTTGAGCATTAAGGTGTAGTTCCTTATTTGTCCTTCTCTTTCTAGATAGTTGATGTACTACTTTATTCAACAAATGATCTACCCTTCCTATCTCATACTGTTTGATCAAATTTTGTAGTTCTTGTATGGATTTTTCATCCTTAATCAAATTAATGCAATTACATAAGAATTCCATAAGCCTGCTTACCTATGTTCCTTCTCCAGGCGAAGCAGACTGATCAAAGGCCAGGGGCATTCCACATTCTCTCACTTCTGGCTGTTCCTTTTATGAAGAAGCCTGATCTCTTCCAAACTCTTTTCTTTCCTCTTCAAATGTATGCTTCTCTTTCTTTGGATCAAACTCCTGTGTCTTCTCTGCAGCTCTTATAACTCTTGATTCTTCTGTAATCTTCCCTAGAGTCACCCTGTCTTCTCCTGTAGCAACGCCTCCTCTAGTTATAACAACGACTCTGGGATCCACTCCATGATGTTTTACTGAGATTAGTTGTACTTGTTGGTTCCCTCCTCGTCTCTCCTGAAGTTTGGCTAACATCACAGGACAATATTCTATGACATGTTCAAATGAGTTGCAGTAACTGCAAGTGGTACAAGGGTTCTGAAAGTCCCTTGCCAAATGTCTTGGTTGTGCACAGTTATAACAAATGATCTGACCTCGACCTCAACCCATACCTCCTCCTTGTTCTCTTCCTCTAAATTTACCACGAGGGTTGAAGTTTCCTCTTCGTGGGGAGTTAAACTGTGTAGTATTTCCTTCTTGTTGTACTTTGCCTTGAATTTTATATGTGTCTCTTGATATTTCATGCAAGAGGTCATAAGCCCTACAATATTTCTCATCATGCCCCACAGATTTACAGAATGTGCAATAAAGGTTGGTAGGTGTCTGGACATATTTTTGCATGTAATAACATTCTCCATGGAGATGTCTATTTCTACATACCTCACACCAAGGTAGAGTAACCTGCTTCAAAGGGATCGGAGCTCCTGAATCCAAGTACTCATGGAATAGGGGACAATGCTCCTTGTCATGGCCCTCTGATTTGCATATGATACACCAAATATCTTCTCTTTTATATTTTCCCTTATCCTTTTTCATATCTTTGACCTGTAGTGATAATCTAGTTAGCTAACTCAAAATTTGACTCATACTTGAGCTGGACTCTCCCATAGGGGCTTATTCTAGTTTCATGGTGATCTCCAGCACCTCATCTCGCGAAGCGATCTTCTGTTGCATCAGAGGGACTCTGATGTGTGGTAAGAGGGCAGAAACGAACCACTCTTTATTCTGTTCGTCTGGAATCTGAAAACTCAAATGACTTGTCATGCTCTTAAACCTCTAATCAAACTCCCAAACAGGTTCAACTATTTTCTGCTTGATTTCTTTCAGCTCTGTAATGCACTGGGACTCCGACTTGGGTTTCTTGAATTCAACAATCAACACAGTCTTGATCTCGTTCAACGGTTTGGGATGTGCAACTCCTTGGAAAAATTTCATGTACCAGCTCAGTGAACGGTCTCTTAGGGTAGTACTAAACTAAACTCTCTTAAAATCTTCGTCAGTGACATTCTTAATACTCCACACAGCTTCGCATAAGAACCAATGTTGATCAGGATATTCAGATCCATCTCCCCTAAAGGTGGGTAACCTCATCTCATCTGCCATAGATCTTCCTAGGTTTCTTGACTAAGTATGTACTAAACTACCAGTAACAGTTCTCTGAGTGCTCTGATAACTTAGGTTACTCTCGTTACTTAATGTTGTTAAAACAACTGGAGGTGTAATAGTACTTACTTCAATAGTCTGCTCAGTTCTTGAAGTTTCTGACTCTTCTCGACGAGGTTCTTCAATCTTCCCTTCTTCTTCCCTAGCGGACTCTGAATGTTCCTCGTTCAATAAATCTTCTTCTTCTCCACTGTAGAACCCTTCTTCCTATGTTGGTGCTTTGTGATTGTACTGAAACAATTTCACCAGAGGAAATTCTTTAAACGCTCTCCCACTGCGCGTGTGTCTGACCTCTGTGTCGCTGTTGTTGTCTGAGTTCTTGAACATTAGCTCTTTAATCCAACTGATTACTGTATCTTCATGATGTTCTTCTCATGCAATAGCATCTTGATCTGCAACTTCAGAAAATGTACAGATTTTCCTCTCGGTCCCTTAAAGAAATACCTCTCTTCTTGGCTATATGATTCTACTCTATCAATAGCAAACTCAGTAATGTACCCTCCAATGGTACTATCAAACTAGTGATTTGTTGCTCTTGACATGGTGTTATCAATTCTCTTGACCTTCTTGATCAATGCTGACATCCAAACCACAGGTGGTCTGAGTCTGATTTCGAAATGGGTATCTGCTAATCTGGATAGCGACTCGTATAGCTCCTTATGAATTCCTCCAAAGAAAATCTTGTGTATATCAGTAAAGATATGCCTTCCCAACCAATCCTCTATACTAAGATTAGGGTTCTTATTCTGAGCTTCTGCGAAGTCCTTTTCTTGTTCTTCTATCCACTTCTGAATCTCTCTCTTTAATGGAAACCACCTTGGCATTCCCTCAAGAAGATCGTGGTCCCGACAATGGAACCATTTGTTGGCACAGGGGCAGACCCAGGGTTCATCTCTAACAACACACCAACAAGCCCTAACTATTGGCCCTTTCGGAAACACCTGCGAAGCAGATGCAGTCTCACCCGAAGTAGCGATAGGGGGTTGCAAGACACATGTGTCTATAACCAGAGGAAATTCAAAGTGGATTCAGGGAAACTCACACACATAGATCTAGTTATTCTTTACCGACTTAATCATACTTCGCACAGTATATCTCAGATCTAACAAAACAACACTATAACAACATATCAAATGACAGAGATAATCAACAACAATCACACATAACACCAAGATATATGTGGTTCACCCTCTCTCTAGGGATATGTCCACATAACTGCGCTTTATAATATATTAGATGAAAGCATACAGTTCTATCTGCACTCTTAGCTTGCAGATCTCTCTTTCTTTCTCTTCTTCTCTCCTCTCCCTGCGCACCCAGTTGCAGGGTTGATCTTCGCACCTAGCTGAAGATCTTACAACACAGACTTCTCTCTCAACAATAACAACAATCACTCATCATAACATAATCAACCCCATCTCAGGTCCTCTTGACCTTTATTTATACATTACAATGACTCTCGGACAACCCTTAGGCCGAAACCTAGGTGTCAAAACCCTAAATGCCAAAACCCTAGGTGTCTAAAACCCTAGGTCAACTTGACCCTCATTTTTAGGGCTTCGCCAACCTGTGTTTCCTTCTTTCCTGCGAGGTGCTCCAAAGCATCCATTGGTGGCTTTTTCCGCTTGTTGAGTTTTCCACGATCCATCTTCCTTCCTGATCTATCTTCCTCGATTTCCCCATCCAACGACTTGCTTTCTCTTACTTCACTCCATCTTTTCTACTCTTTTGGCCACTTCGACCCAATCTTAGTCAACTTGTCTTCCGCGCAGTTCACACTTCACGCTTCTTTCCTTAATCTTCGCAACCTTTCATAACCAAGGGCCAACAATTACCAACCAATGTCAGATCATTGCATACCAACTAATTAGGTAGTCCTTTAGCATTTTTGTTGTTTATAAATTTATATAGCCATTGCTTATTTGTATTTAGCCTTTCTTTATGAACATTGGGTATATCTTACAATATTTTCCAAATAAGTGATATGTGGCCAAGAACTCCTTATGGTGAAAAAGAGCTATTATGGACTGAATGTTAAGAAGTTCTAAATTTTTTATTTATGGTTCTAAATTTCTCATTTATGGTCATAATTTCAATCTATAATTACTACTCAAGTCATATAAAATATAGCATTTTCTATAGATTCTGAATGCTTATGCTTTTGGCTAAAAGTGTGAGGTCTACAAAAATGATAGATCTACCACCATGAAGTTCAATAATGCCAATTTCTGTGAAAATTGTTGATCATGCTCCTCAAGGTGTTATGATTTACAAGCTCCTCTACAAAAAGCGCATGCAAGCATTCAACCAAACCCATATGTTGTATTAATCAAAGTATTTCAACAATCAACGAGAATATTCAAAGTCAACAGATGCAATGATAACCCAAGCTCGCTTCATGTTGAGTGGTAAGAACCACGTTGAACCACTAAATTTGAATAAGTTCACCTGAGTGATGCTTAGTTTTGGGAAGCAGAGAATTCAGACTAACATTTTTCTCCATGCCATCAACAAAAGGCATGCAAAGCATCCATAGCTCTTTTTTTTGAAAAAACAAGCGAGAGGTATGTGCTAATTTGCCACAATAGTCTTCAAATTCATTCAAGTGAAATACAAATAATTACAGAATTCGAGAATTTATTGTGATGTACTTATTAGTTCATTGTGTCCTTACAGGATTATTACAAAAGATGCATATTCCACCAAACAATCACCTGGTTGATCACCTCAGAGAGAAGAGTATCCTAGTTCTAAACATATACCTCCTCCACCTCTTGATGGATGCCTAACAAAACAAAATCAACCAACCATTAAGAAATTGGATGAAAAGTTCAGAAAACATGGGATATTTTCTTCATAAGGATCAAAAGAAGCATTCATGTTCGCCAAAAGTGTCATGTGATGAAATGGGAGAATGTGAAACTATAGTTGAAGCAGGTATCCTTGAGTTCTTTTGTTGTAAATTTAAAATAGAACTATAGAATTTAGATCATAATAAATACTTTTGAATTCATTAAATCTATTGGGATTGGGATTGTTATTGTAATATATGTGTGAGCTCTTGGAATTAGGGTTGTTCGTGACCTCCTGCATGCTCGAATAGGTGAATATCACTCTTGTACTTAGATATCACCAGATTGTACTTAGATAAGATGAGGAGCTATTGACATTGAATAGAGATTGTGGGGTTGAATTTTTCAGAAATTTTATAGTTGCAAAATCCATTCTCGACATGTTTTTCACGCCCAACTCAGAATAAGGTGGAACTCTATTATCTAATGCTTGTTTCTATTTTATTATTGAATTTCTGGCCCTCAACTACTCAACTGTATTATTGGATTATTGAATTTCTATTGGATTATTGAATTTCTGGCCCTCAACTACTCAACTGTATTAAAAACGGGAGGATTGAAAATGATTAGTTCCACCCATCTACTATTTTCCATGGTGAATAAATAGATACCTTGATCCCAAAATCCAATAAAAGCCACGGTGTTATATTAGAACTGATATGGTAGGGTCTGACCAGTCTCATGAGTTCAGATATTTTATAATAATATAAAAGAAAATTTAAAAATTAAATATAATATTATAAAATATAATTTTCAAAATTTCTATTTAAAATTTAAATAATATATATTTTTTAAATTAAATTTTTAACTGTGCTTAAAAGACATACATAATATTATAAAATAAATTTTAAAAGATCTATTTAAAATTTAAATAAGAAAGAATAGAATAAATTGGATTTATGAACAAACAAAATTAGTTTAAAAAATCTAGATAATAATTAAAAAAAAAAAACTCAGAATTATCTAATGCTTGTTTCTATTTTATTATTGAATTTCTGGCCCCCAACTACTCAACTGTATTAAAAACGGGAGGATTGAAAATGATTAGTTCCACCCATCTACTATTTTCCATGGTGAATAAATAGATACCTTGATCCCAAAATCCAATAAAAGCAACGGTGTTATATTAGAAATGATATGGTAGGTTCTGACCAGTCTCATGAGTTCAGATATTTTATAATAATATAAAAAAAAAATTAAAATTAAATGTAATATTATAAAATATAAATTTCAAAACTTCTATTTAAAATTTAAATAATATATTTTTTTTAAATTAAATTTTTAAATGTGTTTAAAAGACATACATAATATTATAAAATAAATTTTAAAAGATCTATTTAAAATTTACATAAGAAAGAATAGAATAAATCGGATTTAATCTAGATAATAATTAAAAAAAAAAAAAAAAAAACTTTACAATTTATATAAAAAATAAATTAATGAGATACTAATTTCTATAAGTTGTTGCACTCTTTATCCTTATTTATAATTTAATAGGAATATTAAGAATTTTAGATATTTAATTTTTAAATAATTTATATATTTATTTTTAAAAGGATTTTTAAATCTAATAATTATATATTTTGAAATTATTCTTATTCTATAAAAATTCTATGCAATTTAAATTTAAACTTGTGAATTAATAGTCAAATAAAAGCAATATCTTTATGTTAGTAATTAAAATTGAAATTTAGTCATCCATTAAATTCAAGTAATTAAAATTTAACAAACTTTATACATAATATTAATTTTAAAAAATAAACACCAATATATCATTAAAATAATAAAAATGTTTTATTTATTTGTTTCATTGAAATAATAAAAATGTTCTATTTATTTTTTATAGATAACACTTATTCTAACACTCAATAGATGACATATATGTGAGGCCTACATGAAGATGTTGTGTTCCATGATACCAGTAAAGCCCTCGTCTTCTACTTCTACCAATGCCATGAATATAGCTATTCCATTTCATTTATGATACTTATAACTTGTTGCACTTCACTACAACACCATTTCCAAGAAATTATGTCATATTAATATATTACTAATATTAAGAGACTAAGACTGTAACAGGAAAAAAAAAAAATGTTATGTAAAAAAATCTACTACTATCATTTTCAAGCTGATTATTAAATCATTCCTGTGTATAAAATTTAATCATTTATTTACTAATTTCTTATTAAAAATAATTTAAAATAATATTCCAATAAAAAATAACAAATTAAATTTACCTAAAAATTGAGATTAAGGTTCACAATAATTTGATTTGATTACTTAATTTATAGAAACTCAGATCGCTCGTTAGAGACAAAGAAACATGGTAAATTTACCTTGAACTTTTGAAGTGAGGACATTTGATGAGGAGATGTACGCATTGAAAATAGAATACAAGTTCTATTTAATATTTGAATAATAAATAGATGGCCAGCTTGACGAGGGAATCCAGTATGTTATTTCCAGTATGTTATTTTCTTTTAATTCAAAAGCTTGAATTATTCGGTTATTCAAATAGTGTTGTGTATGTATTCTAGTTTGAAATTGACGATAAATACACCTGAGATTGTTCTCTACATCTGTAGTAGTTTCCATTGTAAGGATAA
Organism: Picea engelmannii; assembly: GCA_009831015.1. Lineage (NCBI taxonomy): Eukaryota > Viridiplantae > Streptophyta > Pinopsida > Pinales > Pinaceae > Picea > Picea engelmannii. The sequence continues at coordinate 58,294 of ML815528.1, forward strand.
GAATATGAGTAAACAAATCTTCTTTCTGATTATAAATTTGAAAAAAAATTGGTAGAATTTTAGATATTGTTAATGTTTATTCCGGACAATTTCCTAAGAAGTTTTACCAGATTCTACAATTATCATTTATCACAAGGGAATGACGCTGGACAATCAGAAATCAATCTCAAAGTTAACGATAAGAGTGAAGTTGAATAGCAAACAAACTCACAAGAGCAACAGGACGCCTCTCGGAGAATAGCAACTATGAGTTGGAAACAAGAAACGCCCAACTAGAAGGCGGGCTTTATAATTACCATGAATTTGAAACAAGAATCTCAAACAAGTCGTCATGAAGGTGGATAAGAGGAAAATAGCTCTGAAAATGAAGCTCTTCAAAGCAAGGATGAGACTTGAACATTTATCCTAAGAGCAGTTACTAATAGAAAATTCTATACATTTATCCTAAGAGCAGTTACTAATAGAAAATTCTATCACCTAACATACATTTCTAAGTCTATTCTAAATAAATGCTATAATTACTCTGTTATAATACCCATTGAAGGATAAATGAAAGGCTACTAAAGGCTGACAGACAAATGATTAGGATAGTAGCAAACAACCACCAACCAGTTAGTAAGAGGAAATTCACAGTCAAGTTGCAAGTTAAATCTTACTGTATAGCCTCTATCAAATCCAATGGCAGTGTAGAAACAGTCCTCTCTGCGGTCATTATTTCCCAGAGACCACTGCTCAAGTCTGAATCTCTGTATTTGTATTCATATTAGTCAGAATTCAAATGTTGTAAAGAAAGAACTCCTATAAAAAATGTTGGAAATTTAATCATACCTTCTCTGGCCTATTTGTATTCATATTAGTAAGAATTCAAATGCCGTAAAGAAAGAGTTGCTACAAAAATGTTGGAAATTTAATCGTACCTTCTATGGCCTATTTGTATTCATATTAGTCAGAATTCAATTACTGTAAAGAAAGAGTTGCTATAAAAATGCTGGAAATTTAATCACACCTTCTCTGTCATATATATCCTGTAGCTTTAGTGCAGAGTGTGATGACTCCAACAAACAAGCAGACTTTGAAACAAGAATGATATAGGACTGTGGTACCTCCCCTCAATTACGTATACACTACATGTTTTTTGGACTGGAGAATATTCATTATATTTCGAACTCTAGACCTTTTTCTGCTCTGATGTAATAAAAATCCAGGCAGAAGAATACTTTCTCGTGCAATTAGGTTGTAAATATCTCTTTGGGATTTTCTGAATTTTCTGTATTGATTTTATATGCCTAAAATACTTTTTTTCTAAATTTTAGTCGATGAGAAACTGAAACTGATCCGTAATAGATCATCCTATGGCCTTAATAGATCTAAATGGTCTTAACAGATGATCTAAATGATATATAGACTATAAAGGGTTGATCATTTGATAAGATTTGTGCAGGTTCCACCATGAATAATTCAACCCACATAGTGGATGAGAAGAAAAAGAAAAATAAAAATGAGATTAATGATAAACACAACACAGAGAGCCACTCAGCAGTACAATGATGAATTGATCAAAAGACTAACATAGACACAGAGAAAGAAATAAAGACAGATATAAGTTAAAAGGGAAAATAGAGAGATCTTTCTTGTTTAAATCTCTTAGATTCTTTAGTTTCTGATAAAAAAGATTCAGCTTGGATTGGAGTTCTGGTAGGACTAGGATTTCCATGTAAGATCAATTTCAAAATACGAAAACCCTAATTTACTGGATGTCGATGAGGAAGGACATGAATTTGTTATTTAGACAAACAAGAAAACCTAATTTAATATATATTCTTCTAGATATAGAAGGCATACCGCAGATCATCTCATCCGATCTTGTTGCTTGGATTTGTTGAGCTTTCTGTTGCTAACGCATCCTCATCTTCTTGAACCGCATGTGTTACACACAGATTTCCAATATCAAAATACTAGCGTTAGTCCATGAAAATTCATGAGGTTCTTAAGAAAACTACACAACAAATTAACCTTTGTTGCATTTCTCCATAGCAACAATTCAGCGCGAGTCCTAACCAACTGTTCCGTCTGGAGTACAATTCTAGAATTCAAAGGTTAAACGTTGGGCCGACACAAATATTGAGAAGGATTCATAGCTTCCATCTCCCAGGATTTTTCTGAAAATGGAGTTGGGCCACAACATAGACAATGAACTACAATCTATGGTCCAATAGAAGAGAATGAATCTTAGAATGGAATAAAATCAAATAAGAGTCTACCCATTTTTTTTAACACCTGTAAGACCTGCGTCACTTTCTATTATGTGCCTTCTGCTTTTTATTGTACACGCGTCACTTTCTATTATGTGCCTTCTGCTTTTTTAATTTTCTCTCCAACGTCTAGATCGCTTGCTTTTTCTTCAACGTCCATATCTACTTGCGTTGCTTTTTTCATTTTCTCTCCAACGGCTATATCGCTTGTTTTTTCTTAAACGTCTATATCTACACATTTGAATATCTGTCTTTATATTTTGTTTAAATGGTAATAAATCTTAATATCTTCTTTGTATTATGTTTGAATGGTCATACAAGGGTTTAGGGAGGAACGTTTATGTAATCATGGTTTAAGTAGGCACGTTTATGCAATCATAAAAGAGTTTTATTATGCTTGAATGGTCATACAAGGGTTTAGGAGGAACGTTTATGCAATTATGGTTTAGGGAGGCATGTGAGTTTTAGGGAGGCATGTTAATAGTACTATTAAGGATGGTTAGTGGGTATGTTAATGGAAATGGGTTTTGTATTATGATTAGTGGGTAAAAGGGTTTATGGAGTATTTTTCTATCAAAAGAGTTTGGGTTATGATTTAGAGGTTCTAATTTTGAGAAAGGCATTGTGGTTTCCTAGTTGAAATATAGAGCTACCATGCAAAAACATTTGAATTTAAAATTATTAAGTCTTTGTATGTAGATCTATGATGTGTGCAAAGAAAAGAGTGTAACCTTCAAAAGTTGATTTTTTCTAAATACATGTAAACATCATTTATTTTCTATTCATAACACATATCCAATGTACAATCTACTAGATATGAACAACATCACTTCTTAGATTAATTTTTAAATACCCTTTTAAGATTTAGAATGTATAAACTTAACACATATGAAAAGTACCATCCAAATGGATGGGAACATCATCTAGTCGCTAAACTTAACATCATCTTTTTGTTTAAATAAATTCACCATTTTCTTTTAAGATTTATAATATGTTTACTATAGTAAAATAATTATATCCAATTCATGGTTGGGGTGAATTTCTTTTTTAAAGTCCATTTTTATCTTTAAATAAATTCATATCATTTTAAGATTTACAATATGTGTACTAGGTAAAATAATTATTTTTTTCCCAAAAAAATCATTTATATTTCTTCATAGAAATATACATGTTAGAAAAATTCAGAGACCTTACATAACATGCTTTTTTCGCTAAAAAGGACTACCTCTATGTTTTTCACCTTTCATACATCCAATTAAAAAACATGGTGTTTTTCATCTTCAATCGTCCTATTACAAAACAGGGGACTGTTCATTTGTATATCCTTCCCAACAAAAAGATGTGTGCAAGGCTATTCAAAAACGGATTTCAATTGCTTCAATTTCTGAACCATCCATGAACTCATAGAAGGAAAATGCACCATTCGGAAATTCCAAGGCTTGCTTTTAGAGTTCATCATCTTTAGAGTTGACCTCATGTAAGATGTGATGAAAAGAAAAACATTCAAAATCCCTAAAGTTAGATTTGATGTCTCTCATAATATTATCCAAGTTTGGGTTTTGAATGGAGATTCTACCACTTTCCCAATCAATAGCCATATTGGAATCACCAAACACCTGGAGCTTTGCCAAATATTTGTCTTTAGGAGCTTCTAGAATAACCCATAGAGCTATAAGTTCTGCTCTGTTGTTAGTTCCACCTCCAAGAGCATATCATATGTAGATATAGTGAGAGTGGTTGATAAAAATGACTAATCCTACACCACATTTAGGTGGATGGCCTTGATAGGCTCCATCAAAATATCCCCAGGGTACAACATAGTCAATTGAAGGAGGAATCAGATTCTGTGACTTTAGCAAATTTTGTTCTTTTTTGAAGTCTTCGGCCATTCTGAGCATGAGAGTCGCTTTGACCTCAGGAGGGATAGACTTATCCTTGAAGATGACATTGTTCCTTTCCCACCAGATGTTGGATACCATTGTACTAGGAAACCTTGAGTATATAACAATTGATCTATCATGCACCCAATATTTCAAACAATCTTCCAATGTGTCTTTATTCCAATCATCCTCTGCTTTTAGCTTATCTTTTATAGTAAATGATACCTGGCCTCCATAAGGGAAAGAAACTAACATATGAGTAACAATCTCAAAATTTCAAAAACAAAGGGGACATCTACTTGGTCCACACCACCCTCTCTTCAATCCATTGTCCCATGTCAATAGTTTATTATTCAATGCTAGCCAAAAGGTTATTTTTCACCTCAGAGGGGCTTTGAACTTCCAAAGTGGTTTCCACCACCATGATTTAGGGGCAATGAATCTCTCCTTGACCTGTGATTGGTATCCCAATTTGACATAGTATGATCCATTACAAGGGTTTCGGGACCAACATAAGGATTTCTCAAGCTCCTCATCCAACGAGACAATTTTTTCACACAACAGTTTGACGTAAGAGTCCCATTCATCATGCAAATCCTCAGGGAGTCCCAACATGAGTGCACTCTTCCATCCCAAGCGTCCCCATAACTAGGGGGATCCAATACTGGCATCAATAAGGGAAAGGATATTGTTTTCTCTCAAAGATAAAATAAGAGGAGGTGATAGTCTGAAATTTTCACTCGCCCCAATCTAGGGGTCTTCCCCTAAAATAACACTTTTCCCATTTCCAATCCGCCACACAATCTAGTTTCCCACCAAGGGGAAAGCTTCCACCAAATCTTTCCATACTATGTAGCCTTTAGAATATTTTGCAGGAACTCTGAACGAGTCCACCACCGAGAGATTTGGAAAATATTTAGAGTTCATGGTTCTATTCCATAACGATTTTCCTTGAGAGAGTCTCCATAGATTCTTGTCGACGAGGGCCTTGGAAAAAAGTTGAATGTCCTTTAATCCCCACCCCCCAATTCCTTTCAGGTCACAATTGATTTCCAGCTGGCAAGGTGGATGCCACCTGGGAATTTCTGCCTGGCCCATAGGAACTGGAAATATAACCTTCTAATTTTATCGAGCATGCCTTTGGGAATGGATGCAATGGAATTCCAATACACGAAAATGCTTTCAAGGACATCTTTAAGCAACATCAAACACTCTCCTCTAGACAAAAAATGGTTTACCCAAACCGAAATAAGAGCCTCCACTTTCCTTATCAACCAACCCCAATCTTATTTCTTATAACAATCATGCTTTAGAAAAAAACCCAGGTATTTAAAACCATCACATAATGGAAAACTATGAGACAGAAAGATATTGATCAAGGAGGCCTCTTCTACGGTTGAACAATGATTGAATCTTATGCAATATTTATCCAATTTACATTCATACATGTAGATTTACAATAAAGATTAAGAATGTTCTTGAAGGATGTCATGTCTCCCACAGAAGCATACAAACTGATGAAAATGTCATCCACAAAGAGAAAGTGGGTTACTATCTTGGCTTCCGTCACTCCAACCCCACTTAAAAAATCTAAACCACAAGCTTCTTTGAAAATTCTGCTAAGGGCTTCAGCTATAATAAAAAACATGAAAGGAGAGAGGGGACATCCTTGATGGAGTCCCCTAGAGTCACTAAAGAACCGAGATGGAGTTACATTAATAATAACTTCGAAAGAGGAACTGTGTAAACAACCCATGATCCAATTAATAAAATACGGGTTCATCCCTATTTGGATGAGGACCGGGCGAAGAAAATTCCATTCCACTCTATCGTAGGACTTAGAGAGATCCAACTTGAGAATGGTCGCTTTCAAGTTTCTCTTCTTTACTGAATGTAGCACCTCTTGAGATATAGCCAATGCATTGTGAATCTGTCTTTTGTGCAGAAAGACAAACCGCTCCTCTCCAATAATCTCACTTAGCATTGGTCTCAACATCTAAGAAATGATTTTGGAGATGAGTTTGTAGATGAAATTGCAACAAGATATAATGAAGAAATCATCAAAAGATTATGTGGAATATTTTTTGGAATGAGACAAAGGAAAGTTGAATTGATGGGACCAAATACCTTTCCTTCTCTTTGAGACTCCCTGACAATAATAAGTAGATCTTCTTTCAACAAATCATAAGAGGATTTGTAGAATTCCACTGAGAATACATTTGGGCCTGGGTTCTTGCCAGACTGCATGGAGGATAGGGCCAAACACAATTCCTCCTCTGAAACTTCAGTCATCAAGGATTGGTTCATTTCATCGGAGAAAACTGAGGGAAATTTTCAAACTACCTCCATAATTTCCTGTATAGGGCATCTGGCTTGAGCATAAAAAAGGTTTTTGAAATGCCTTACCCCTAATTCTGCTTTCTCCTTGAATGTATAGACCACCTCCCCATTCTCTTCCTTGATGTCCTAGATTGTATTAATATTTCTTCAAAAGTTTGCATAATGATGAAACACATTTGTGTTATTGTCACCAACCTTGATCCATAAATCCTTTCTCTTTAGGTGCCACTCATCTTCTTCGATTTTCAACCATATTTGACAAAGATTTTCTAGGTTTTTTAGGTCCCATAGATGATATTCCAACAAAGGGCCTTCGTTTATGGACTTATATAGAACCGAGAGTTTTTCTTCTATCCCCATTAGGTTCCTTCATCTTTGGGCCTTCCATATAGGGAGACATTTATTGATGGCATCTTTTAGCTTCTTGATATTGGACGCAAACAAGACCATACAAGGGTCGGGCTTACTTAAAGAAATATTCTCCCATGAAGAAGAAACCAATTTTCCGAAGTATTCATCTTCCAACCACACCTGAATGATATTGAGTGGAGTAGGAGGGGAATCCATTCCAGAAATCTAGTGAAGAGATATAACGTGGTGATTAAATATTCCTCCTACATCCATCCTCAACCTAAATATAGACCTCGATTACAATAGCGACTCAAAAACCAAGAATCGATCCAAGCGTTTGGCTACTTCTTCATTATCGGTTCAAAAAATTATCCAAGTGGGGGATAACTTAACCGATTCGATATCCACAAGTCTCATATCTTCCATGAAGGAAAGAAAAAAACCCTTCTGCCCATCTTCCCTAGGGTTTTCCCCCCAAATATCCCGAAGGGAGAGGGTAAATTTCAGGTCCCCTCCCACCAATACATTTGGGGCAGAGAAGACTCATGTAGAGATCAATTCTTCCTAGAAGGGGGTATGATCAAAGTATGGTCCATAGATATTTACGGCTGAAAAAACAATATCAGAGTTCTTGTGTTGAATATAAATAGAGATAGATGTTCACATGGAATAGGAGGATAGAGCCTAAAAATCAAGTCTCCATCCCATAATAAAACCTCTCGACATCCCTTCTGCGTCCATCATGCAGAAAGACCAATTCCTAAGACACTTATTAAGAAACTCCCGAGATTTTTCTTCAGGGCACATCGTTTCTTGAATCAGAAGGATACCAGGTTTTAGGCTCTGGAGAAGGCTTTTGAGGGCTAACTTTTTCAGGGATCCCCCCACCCCTCTAGCATTAAAGGAAAGAATCATCATCGAACCCTCTCAGAATGGGAACTATCATCTCTAAGGGCCATTTTGATAGTGGCTTGCGTGCCTTTGTGGATTTTGCTTGTTTCCTTTTATTTGTCTTTGGAGAGGATGGATTTTATCCCAACCTAGGTAGGATGGGGAGGGTTTAAATCCAACCCTCCTTTGTATGGGTTTAGTTCAAAGGGGCGTATCTTCGAGCACATGAAATATTCCTTAATCAGTCCCTTACCAAAGGGAGAGGATTTTTGGTGAGGGGGAGGGACGTCAGGGCATACAAAAGGCAGGAGGGAGAGACCCTAGAGGGAGACTCCCCATAAGCCAAGAAAGAGGAATAAGCCGAGGGGGAACCATCTTTCTAAATTAAGGGAGGTGAATCACTATAGGAAGGAATCAAGGGGGGAGGCTTAACGATAGGAGGGACAACCTATCCAGAAAGACGGGGAGAGGAGGGAACCTGGGGAGAGATAGAAAGAGAAACATTTAAATCCAATATAAAAGGATCAAAGGTATAAGGATCAAGGATAGAGGAAACCATACCTATCAAAGAAGTCCTCTTAACCAAGTCTTCCAAATCCAAACTTGTAGCAACCACTTTATCTTTATCCAAGGAGAGCTCTGCATTTTTTCCTTCAATGGAAATTTCAACCACCTGCTCTTTTTTCCTGATAGTAGACTTTGTTTTCCAAACTTTATGAGGGGGATGACTTGGAGGCATCACTGAAAAGAACTATGCTTTGAAATAATTGATTCCATGGCAACCATGGAACCGAAATGGTAGGCGCTAGTTGTCTACCTTCTAATGCCATGTTCTATCAACATATACAATATCAATACTACTCACCAAAATGACGATCCCTCTTAGATGCATAATTCAACTCGAGCTTGATAAAGGAGCCCAACCTATTTCCAATTTCTTCCAGTGCTTCGCGCACCCAGAAGGCCAAAGGAAGCCCTAACATAATTACACAAACTTTCATGATAGTTGTTGATTCCTTCATGGGGTCAAAATCCATCGTCCATGGTCTAAGAGAAAGACCAGACAGACCCCATGACCAATATTTCTTCTGAATGCAGTCCCAGTCTTCCTTTGAAATGAAGAGAAAGGAAATCCAATCCTTAGGGGGGATATGTATTTTTGGCGTATATCCAAGTAAAGGCTTCGATTGATGCTCCATCTAGCCAACTAGGGATTTTTTCCCCGAGGATTTTTCAGAAAAATTCCCAACCAATATTTTTCCTGCAAGTTTTGAGATGTCTGACATAGGAATGTCTTCACCGACAACCATTTTTACAGTGCCTAGCTCCTCTTTCATGCACCTTGATGCTTTCTTTCGGTAGACTCCTCCCTTGGCTCAGCTCTATAACGAAACATTAACTCCACCCTGTGCCTTTTCAAAATCAGTAAGATGAGAAACACCCTTTGGAATATCACCAATACCCTCGCAATGAGTGGAAGAACCAGGTTGTGGGTTGCTAGAGCCTTCTTCATGCACATCTTCTGATTCTCCATGTTCAGAGGAGTGTACCAGCTCATCTTAAAGGGACCTCGAGAGTGAGTGAGGTTGGGGGTAGGGATTAACGGTTTTTTCCAAAAAATCATTGGGATGAACAAAGATCCTTGGGATAGGCGGGCTGGCGTCATAATCCAATAGTTCTGATTCATTGGATGCCATGTGTTCTGACACCTATATTATCCTCGTGCGGGGACAAACGTCATAGGTGGGATATGGGTTAGGTTCGATCAGAAAGGGAAGGGTAAACAAATGGGAAAGAAAAGGGCTAGGGAAAAGGGAAAAGGGGAAGGGCCCACGACCCTTACACTAGAGGCCTCGGGGATAAAGGGAACCTAAGACGCAACTGCAGACCAAACTTCGCCTCCAAATGTTCTACTACATAAAATAGATATATGTAATTCATGGTTGAGTGAATTTCCTTTTTAAGGTTCATTTCTATCTATATCTTCCTCCCCCTCTCTAGGTCGGAAAGGAAGGAGATTTACTATTTTTTATCTTTTAAATTTATTTAGATATGAAACTATTGAGTTGATAAATAAGTTGAAACTTACTTAAGTTATAAGCTTTAACCTTTCCAATGTTGTGGAGTACAACATCATATCTTAAGTGCATTTCCTAATCTCTCTAAATAGTTTTAACTTTACCTAAATTTTAATTAAATAAAAAAAATATTCTACTCTATATTTATAAATTCTTG
>ML815528.1:78468-88770 GCA_009831015.1 Picea engelmannii
TAGTATTTAGGGGTTATATGGGATACTTATTATGGGTTATATGCATTAGGGGTTTTATGATATAAAGGTTATAGCGATTTGGGAGTAAGGGGTTAAATAGTTAGGAGATCAATTAATGATAAAGGTGATGTGTTATGGGTTATAAGGATTATAAACAGTAGGATAAAGGTTTAGGGTTTACAAGGGTTATGATTAGGGGGTCTAAGGGTGATATTAGTTAGTATAAGTGTTAGGATTTATAGGGGTTATAGTTTTTAACAATTAGATGATATGGGTGTAATGGATTTATGGGTTAGCGATTATGGTTAGAAGTTATAGGTGTGGGGGTTCAATATTTTAGGGTTAAGGTTTATTTGGATTTTGAGTTATAAGGGTTGGGGTTTATAGGGGTTAGAAGTAAGGGGTTGTATTTATATGGGTTAAAGGGGTTAAGGGTTAGGGTAATAAGTGTTAAGGGTTATGAGTTAAAAGGATTAGGGTTTATAATAATTATTAGTGATGGTTTGGAAGGGATAAGAGTTAGGGGTAATAAGATTTAAGGGTCATAATGGCTATATGGTTTATGATTTATAGGTTGATGTATTATAGATTATAGTTGATAACTTATAGAGTTAGTAGAGATGTGTTATAAGAGAAAAGAGGTTATATGTGCTATATGGTTAAGAATTAGGGACGACGAGTGTTGGAGGTAAGGGGTTATAAACATTAAGTTATAGAGTCAAGGGTTATGAATTTTGAAGGTATATAGGTTATAAAAGTTATGGGTTATATTAGGGTTTATAGAGGTTAGGTATGATAGGTTTAGAATTTGGGGCATTAAAGAGTTAAACATTATAGGAGTTATATTATAGGTTATGGATGATAGTAGTTATAATATTTAGCAATTATATGGTTAGAAGTTATAGAATATAGAGGTTAAGTTTTAGATGTTACAATAGTTAGAGGAAAATGAATTAAAGTGGTTAGATGTTATAGGGGTTAAGAGATGCTATAGGGTGGTATGACATATATAGGTTGGGGCGATAAGTGTTAAGGGTTACATATATTAAAATTTAAAGGGGCCATATATTTTCATTGATGATAATGGTTAGGAATTATAGGCACTAGGGCTCATAACGTTTATTGATTATATTAGGGTCATCATGGTTGGGGGTGATAAAAGTTAAATGGATTAAAGATTAGGGGTTAGGTGTCAGGGGTTATAGGGGATATAGGTTGTTGTTTTATGGAATAAGGGGTTATATAAGTTAAGGGTCATATGTCAAATGGGCGAATATTTCTTATTTATTAGTTGTCAGGGGTTATATGTGTTAGCAATAATTAAAGTGAGAAGTTATAGGTGTTAGGGGTTACCGATTCACAACAATAATGGTTAAATTTTATAGGGATTAAAGGTGATATTAGAGGTTAATGTGGGTTAGTGGTACAAGGATATGGGCAATAGGGGTTATATAGATTAGGTGTTAGTGGTTACATAAATGGTTATCAACGATAATGGTTATGGCTATAGGGGTTAGGTGTTAGGGAGTAATAAGGTTTAAGGATAGATGCTTATGAAGGATAGTGGTTATGATTATAAGGGTTACATATTGGAAGCAATAAGGCTTCAGTGTTAGAGTTATAGATTTATGTGTTAAGGGTACTAATATTTTATATGGATTATGAATGACATTATAAATGAGTAAAGTGGTTATGTGGGTTTGGACATAGATGATATAAGTTAGGGTTTATTGTGGTTAGGTTATAGGGATTTTGGGATCTATACATTATCGAGTTTAGAGGTTGTAAGAGTTAGTGTTTATATTAGGGGTTATACATGATATATTTTTATCATAATTAGATATAGGGATTGTATGGTCTATATTAGGGGTACATGATTTATGGGTGATAGTGGTTATAAGATTTATAGATTATAGGGTTAAATGGGTTAGAGAAAATATAAATTATAAATTATATTTGTTAGGAGTCATATGTGTCAAGGGTTATTGACTTTAGGATTTATAGGGTTTAAGGGTTAGAATATATAGGGGTTATGTATTAGAGTTAATAAGGTAAGGAATGTTAAAGTTTAGAAGTTGCGTGCAACCTGTTAGCACTAGAAGTCACTCTCCAATTGCAGAGAGAGTAAGCCCAGTACCCATCAGTTTGTATGTCACAAATAATTTTAAAGAGGTCAAATGGGTGCAAACTCAAGATGATATCGCTTTAACTCAGAAAAATGGACTGGTATGCACATGCAGGTGAGGTCTTAATTAACTTTAGTCAATAAGTTGGAGTAAGGATGAGTAGAGGGAAGACTTTGGTGAGGAGAGTGTAGAGGTTTTCCATAGACATCAGTCTTCTGATAGCCTAAGGAAGAAAAGCTTCAAATACAAGATCCTCTTGGATTCAACACTTCAGGAAACTGAAGAAAACAAATAACAACATTGCAATCAAATATACATTACAATACAGTGAAAACAATCCATGTGAATCCTTCATTCATGGAAACTTTAGTATCAAAGGAAAATAGGATGAAAAAGAAGTTGATTTTCATTAAACAAGAAGTCTTAGATCAAAGTAAATAACCAGAGAACCAGAGTTCTTCCTCAAAATTTTACAATACAGGAGCCTAGGTCACCATCCACCATTACAAAATATCAAAATGACTCATATTAACTCAAAACATATTTTCCACTACCAGCAGAGGCATGCTCGAGCTTCTCGTCCAATGCCATACATGTCTTCTCGGCCAGACTGCGCATGCAATCTCCTCTGTGCATTCCTTCCCCTGTCAGAGGCAAGCTCTGTTTTTCCAGTCCTTTCTGGATTTCCATTTATGCGGTGAGACGGATTTTTCAACTGTCGCCTCACTTCATTAACTGCCTTTTCTCAGCATTGAAACACAACTTAATGCCCACGGGGTGGTCACACGCTTCTCTCGGATGACGTTATATAAACACGGGATTGTGGGGCTGCTCAAAGGTGGTTTGGGTTCACACCACTTTTGAGCCCGCAATCCACCACCTTTTGCCACATATTACTTTTGCCAAACCACGGCTTCAATTGTGGGATCACTCAAGAAAATTATCGCCCGATCACGTCGCGTCCCTGCAATGGACTGTGGTCATTGATCTTGTGATCATGGGCGAGGAATTACGCTCAGCGGCTCAAATATGCCCTCTTCATATCAATGGATCAGATATTCCCTTTTTGAATCGACGACCGAGATCTGCTTCGGGACTTCGGGCTTTGGCCTTTCTCATGGTGCTATACTTCGTGCAATTTTGAAATCCTGAATACCTGGGGGTCGTTAATCTGGAATGCTCTTGGAATCTCCACTGTTGACAAAATTCAACCTGTCTATTTGTATTTTAATCCCAAAATGAGATGCTCTGCATGCTGCGCTTGGACGCTTCCTCTGCAGACCATGAACTTGGACGAATTGTTACCCTTGACAACTATATGTGATAACATTTGGCTCCACAGGGGATGGAATGCTCCCTGCGAGCTGCCAAGAACAAGTAGTTCCAGTTGCCTTCTGCATTGGGCTATGGAGTCATGATAAAAAAAATCCTGCTAAGGATTAAAGGCCGACAAGCACACTATCCTAAAAAACGAAAGAAAAATACATGGGCTCCGAAGGAGCTTATTTATGTACATTCCTATACTAATTGATTTTTTACATAGTGCTAGGTGAAGGAAAACTTCCACCATAGTCATTCAAGTAACTTCCTAACTAGAAGATCCTTCACTCTATCTGTGATTAGTAACAAATGATGTAACCGTGATAACAGAGCGGTTACATCCTTCAACTTTCCTCCTAATGATGAGGTTAGGATAAAGTTAAGCGGCTTCAAAACATGAAGAAAATACAACTCCATGTATTCCTTCACAAGCTCATAGGCCAAGCAAAAAACTCCAGAAAATTTATAACAGGCAACCTGCTCTGTCACACAGCTGCTCACACATGGTTGAATATCTATGGTAGGCACAGGTGGATGAGAAACTAATGCAGGATGATTGACCTCAGACGATGCCTTCTCACCTATAGGCTCTGGACATGAGATAAACTGCTCCTCCTCCTACTCATTTTCTTCTTCATGGCTCTCCCAAGGGTTAGATTCATAATCATCATAAACAAGACCCGTGGGAAAGATTTTCTCTTCAATATGCTACTCAACGTCTTTTGCAGGCCCGGGATGGTTGTTTTCCTCATAATATTTTTCTTCAACGAATAGAGGATGGGACTTTGTAGTATGTTCTAGGAAATCTTGCATATCCAACTCAGAATCTGATTCGTAGCTATCATATACAGACTGGATGCTCCCCAGGTCAACAATTTTTGATGTAGGGCTTTGCTGCTCCTGGTCAAACTCTCGGGTTGTGTCTTCTGTGACAAGGCCAACTTCTGCATCATCCTTATTGTATTCATAGTGATCAAATATAATATAATCTTGTTTCTCATCATCACTAGAATATCCATCAAAAATGGGTTTCCGTTCATGTCTATGATCAACCTTTAAAACAATAATTTCATCAAGAATATAATTGTTAAAAATATCCATTTCGGGAACATTAGTAACTGTTGCTTCTATCTTTTCATACACATGATTTTCATCAAGACAGGGCTGCTCATGGATACCTGCGTCAAAGACAAAATTATCCACAGTATTTTCTTCATAGGGACAACAGGTAAAAACTTCCTTACGTTCAGAGTTGAGATGATACTGACTTTGAATCCTGCCACAAGCTCAGAGGTTGTCCTCTACTTCCTCAACATCCTTGAATAATTGTGATAAATATGTAGATTTCCTTTCTCTCATGAGAAGGAAAAGCTCTGAATGTTGAGCCATTAGATAGTACACCATGACAACAGTCTCTGTGGGTCTGATCTCTACAAGAATACTATGATAAACACTATAAAACCTCCTGTTGAAGACAACCAAGGCTTCCTCTTCCCCTCTCCTCAAGGCATTAAAATCATCCCAGTACTGATCAAGGGACTTGTTATCACCCCACCACTTTAAAAAAACATTGTATAGCTCAACCCAAGAACCAATGGAGTAAGCTCCCAAACCCTTGAACCATACAACAACATCTCCTAACAAGGATTTGGAAAAAAACCTCATGGTAACATCCTCATGAACTATCTCAAACTGATCAATAAAATTCTCGAAAGCCTCCACATGCCTCTCAGTTGTAACATGATCCTCTCCAGAAAAATGAGGAAAGTACTTAAAGAAATCAAGAGGATAAGGATGAAGATGACATGGAATCTTTAAAGGTTTAAACAACTAGTCTCTTATTCTAGCTTGAAAAATAGTGGGTTGAATATGAGTCTTAACAAACTGATGGCAAGGATCAACAGTAACAACATGATGTGATGAGATTTGAAGAGGTTGTGGATCAATTTCAACCTCCCCAGGGTTGCAAGGGTGATTGAGTTCATGAGGGGTTTCGATATGAAGCTAATCTTTATGAGTAGGTTGAGTTGAGGATATAATATCAGCATCTACAACACAGGCATAAAGCAGGTCTGCTTCTTCCAAGATGGATATATAAAGGAAGGTTGGTGATCAACCGAATAAACAAAGAAAAATATGATCATCTTTATATGTGAAGGGAAAAACAAAAATGAGCTGATAAAGAACAACAAAAGATCATGAAGAAAGCTCATAAGACTATACCTAGTCATTCCCTTCATCTTTTTGTCAATAGGATCCTCTCTAGTGGAGTCTCTGATGTGGAGTCGCCAGGTAGATGATTGCAGTCAATTTTTGTATCTCTCTCCTGTCTACCATCAAGAGTTGGATCTATCTCGTTCTTCCCAGGGAGCTCTTCAATCTGCTCAAATCTGTCCCCGACAACGGTGTCATTTATGTTAGCACTAGAAGTCACTCTCTGATTGCATAGAGAGTAAGCCTAGTACCCATTAGTTTGTATGTCATAAATAATTTTAAAGAGGTCAAATGGGTGCAGACTCAAGATGATATCTCTTTAACTCAGAAAACTGGACTGGTATGCACATGCAGGTGAGGTCTTAATTAAATTCAATGAGTAAGTTGGAGTAAGGGTGAGTAGAGGGAATAATTTGGTGAGGAGAGTGTAGAGGTCTTCCATAGACATTAGGTCTTCCAACAGCCTAAGGAGGAAAATATTCAAATACAATATCCACTTGGAATCAACACTTCAGGAAACTGAAGAACGTAAATAACAACACTGCAATCAAATATACATTGCAATACAGTCAAAACAATCCATGTGAATCCTTCAATCATGGACAATTCAATATCAAAGGCAAATAGGATGAAAAATAAGTTGGTTTTCATTAAACAAGAAGTATCAGATCAAAGTACATAACTAGAGAACCAGAGTTCTTCCTCAAAAGTTTACAATATGGTAGCCTAGCTCAACCATCCACCATTACAAAATATCAAAATGAATCCTATATACTCAAAAAATATTCTCCACTACCAGCAGAGGCGTGCTCGAGCTTCTCGTCCAATGCCATACATGTCTTCTCGGTCAGACTGCACATGCAGTCTCCTCTGCACATGCCTTCCCCTGTCAGAGGTAGGCTCTTCTCTGCCAATCCTTTTTGGCTTTCCATTTATGCGGTGAGACGTAGTTTTCAACTACCACCTCACTTCATTGACTGTCTTTTCTCGGGATTGAAATGGGGCTTAATGCCTAGGGGGCGGCCACACACTGCTCTTAGATAGGACGTTATATAAACATGTGATTGCGGAGCCGCTCAAAGGTGGTTTAGGTTCACACCACTTTTGAGCCTGCAATCCACCACCTTTTGCCGCGTATTACTTTTTCCAAACCAAGGCTTCAATTGCGGGACCGCTCAAGAAAATTATCGCCCAATCACGTCTCATACCCACAATGAACTGTGGCCATCGATCTTATGATCATGGGTGAGGACTTAAGCTCAACGGCTCAAATCTTCCCTCTTCAAATCAATGGATCAGATCTTCCCTTTTCGAATCGACGACTGAGATCTGCTTTGGGACTTCGGGCTTTGGCCTTTCTCATGGTGCTATACTTCGTGCAATTTTGAAATCCCGAATACCCGGGGGCCGTTAATCTAGAATAATCTTGGAATCTCCACCGCTGATAAAATTCAACCTATATGTTTGTATGTTAAGCCTGGAATGAGTTTCTATGCATGTTGCGCTTGGACGCTTCCTGTGCAGACCACGAACTTGGACGACCTGCTGCCCTTGACAACTAAATGTGATAACACAACCATTAACATACTTAATAATTCCTCTCCTCTCCAGTAATAGATTATATTAAATCAATATTTAGTTCAAGAATTATATACAACTTGTATTGATCTTACCTATTACTTAAGACAACAACACGCTTGGCTCAGTGTTTGGGGTTGGTTGTTTGATCTTTGTTTCTATTTGATGTGTGCGTGAGATTTTGATACAACTATTACTATTGGCACGGGGGTAGACCCGGGTTTAAGCTCTAACAGTGCACCAACAATCCCTAGCTGTTGGCTCTTTCGGAAACACCTGCGAAGCAGATGCAGTCTCACCCGAAGTAACGATAGGGGGTTGTAGGACACAAGTGTCTACAACCAGAGGAAATTCAAAGTGGATCCAGGGAAACTCACACATGTAGATATATTTATTCTTTACCGACTTAATCCTACTTCGCACAGTATATCTAAGATCATACAAAACAACACTATAACAACATATCAAATGACAGAGATAATCAACATCAATCACACATAACACAAAGATATACGTGGTTCACCCTCTCTCTAGGGCTACGTCCACAAAACTGTGCTTTATAATATATTAGATGAAAGAATACGGTTCTATATGCCCTCTTAGCTTGAAAATCTCTCTTTCTTTCTCTTCTTCTCTCCCCTCCCTGCGCACCCAGTTGCAGGGTTGATCTTCGCACCCAGCTAAAGATCTTACAACACAAACTTCTCTCTCAACAATAAAAACAATCACTCATCATAACATAATCGACCCCATCTCAGGTCCTCTTGACCTTTATTTATACATTAAAATGACTCTCAGACAACCCTTAGGCCGAAACCTGGGTGTCAAAACCCTAAATGCCAAAACCCTAGGTGTCTAAAACCCTAGGTCAACTTGACCCACATTTCCAGGGCTTCACCAGCCTGTCTTTCCTTATTTCCTTTGAGGTGCTCCAAAGCATCCATTGGTGGATTTTTCCGCTTACTGAGTTTTCCATGATCCAATTTCCTTGTTGATCTGTCTTCCTCAATTTCCCCGTCCAACAACTTGCTTTCTCTTACTTCGCTTCGTCTTTTCTGCTCTTTTGGCCACTTCGACCCAATCTCAGTCAACTTGTCTCATGCGTAGTTCACACTTCACGCTTAGTTCCTTAATCTTCACAACCTTCCATAACCAAGGTCCAAAAGGCCCCCAACACTCAGATGTGACTTGTCCCGAGGCACTTTGGGTCTAAACCTTCTATTTCACTTCGACTTCAGACTACGCGGGGCAGCTTGTTCTTTCTGCTCTGTCTCTCCCTTCCTTGTGCATACTGTCTTTTATGTGTCTGGTACCCAGTTTCAAGTGCACATAGTACCTAGACCCTTCTTCTCGTGCTTTTATTGAGAGCTACGAGGCAACAAGTTGTCATAGTACAATTTCAACCGACTCCCATTCACTAAACCTTCCTTCCATTCTCCATTCAAAGTCTTCAACTACGCATCTCCTTCTTCTATAACATAAGCAACCTCATATGGCCCAAGCCAATGTGTTCTGAACTTCCCTGGATGCTTCATGAACTTGTTGTCGTATACTAATACCAGATCTCCTTGCTTAAAGGATTTCTTTATGATGTGCCTATCATGATAGGCCTTTTCTCGTTCCTTCTGTACCTGTTGATGGAATCATGCAATAAATTTATCTTCTTCTAGTTCTACCAACTGCGCAAGCCTCTCTTGAACAACACCAGTGTCATCCATATATGTGAATGTTGCAATTCTTAGACTAGGAACCAAATATTCGATAGGGACAATTGCTTCTATACCATACACCAACTTAAAGGGAGTCTACATTGTCAGCTTCTTGCAAGTAGTTCTATAGACCCATAGCACTGCTGGTACTCTCAAATCATAGTCATCCATGTTCACAGTGCAAATCTTCATCAACGTTGTCTCCAAGATCTTGTTGAAAGCTTCGACCGTCCCATTTTCTTGTGGATCGTAGGGAGTACTCTTCTGACGGTGGACTTCAAATTCCTAAGTCAAAGCTTCGATAGTCTTGTTAATAAAGTGTGTACCTTGATCGCTCATCAGGGTCTTCGGGCATCCAAACCTGGTTATGATATCATCAAATATAAATTGCGCAGCTGTAGTTTCACTACAGTCCTTAACTTCTCTTGCTTCTGCCCATCTTGTCAAATACTTTGTCGCAGTGATTGTTGGCTTGCCAAATTGACACTTTTTGCAACATCCATATCCACTCTTTCACCTCTTCATTTGAGCTTTGACCTCATAAACTCATCTATATTTTCACACATATAACCAAATATCCAACAAGTATAGTAAGGTATGGTCATTGATCAAAATTCTTTAATTTCCTTTTATTTAATGATTAAATATGATTCTTAAAGGATTTGTGACTTATTATCTTAGATTTTGCAGCTTACTTTAGTATGAAGGTTCTCTATAACTCCAGGCGTTGCCAGCTTGCTCAACAAAACCGAATATTCCAGCTCAACTCTCGTTGATGACTCACGTATAATCAATGAAGCACTACGTTCCATAGAGATGAATATTTGTTATTAGATAACGATTTTAAGAACATCTTCCGGGCATGAGAAGTTACTCATTAATTGAAGGAATCATTTACCTTATGTAAACGGTTGTGTATTAAATAGAAGATAGGATCTGTCACTAGGAAATCAGGATTAGTTATCTAGCTCCTGAGCTATAAAAACAATGGAACAAAATGTAATAGGGATGGATATCATATAGAAGAATTGCGCTGCTCAAGCGATGGTTTTCTGAATTTGACAGAGATCGACTCATACAATGTTGTTTTTAGTATTTTAAGTAATGATACATATGTTTATTTAGATTGTAATCTAATTTATTTCCTATTGTTAATGTTCTCTTTTACATATCCGTAGCTTAGAATTTAGTCTGCAAGTCACTTAGGGAATGGTGGCTTTCTTGGCAAGGATCCACCAAGAAAACCATAAGCCCTTCCTTTGTAATTTTAGCTTTTATATAGAATAGTTATGTTAATTGTTGCTTCCTGTTTTCATTAAAAGTAAGAATTGTCCTTAAAGTTTAGTAGCTGTAGA
>ML815528.1:89160-100699 GCA_009831015.1 Picea engelmannii
TTTCTAAATGGAATAGACTTAGTTGTATTTTCTTTTTAATTAGAAAATCTTACTCTGTTTTTCTGTAATGTTATATAGTTTTATGTTACTTGGTTTAGTTTCTGAGTCACATTAAAATAGATAAGTTTTCAATTAGGTAGATGCTTTAAATCAAGATTACTTTTGAAGATAGTTTTTTTAGAAGTATTTCGTTTCTGTAATTAGTATAGGACTTAGATTTGTATGCTTTATAAAATTTAGATATTTAGTTAGTATTAGAATTTTGAATATTGAATAGAATTAATGAATTTGAAATCTTTGCATCAAAGTAGTTTGAATGATTTTTAGATTAGAGAAGCTTAAAATTATAATAGATTAGATTACGAGTAGATTAGATTATAGTAAATTAGAATTAGGATAGGCTCTAGTCCTACACATACAGTGTTTGTACCTCAAAGTTTACCTCCCTGGGTTGACAATTTATGGAGGCTATTTGTAGTAATATAACTAGCTCGACAGTGATGATGTATCTAGCTCTTGTGCGCTTCCCTGGTAGATTTATAGGTCCCACGAAATCAATTGCCCATTTCTCAAATGCCTGCAAAGTCAACTGTGGTGATAAAGTCATCTCATCTCTTCTAGAAGGTTTCCCAACTCTTTGGCATACATCGCAGGCTCTGTAGTATTCTTTAGCATCCTTATGTAAAGTAGGCCACTAGAGGCCATCTCTAAGAACCTCCTACGTTGTTGCTTTCCCTGCATAGTTTCCTCCTATGATGCCTTCATGTGCTTCTGCCAAAATAAGTGGCCTCTCTTCATCCATAACACATCTCCTCAGGATCTCATCAGGTCCCATCTTGTATAGTTGGTCAGATATAAGTGAAAAATCTACAGTGCGCACTACCATTTGTTTCTTCTAGATGATTGTATATTCACTAGGTTCCATTCCTGTTAACAGGAACTGGATTATCTTGGCGAAGTGATCATCAACCCTTCTGATGGCCAACAACTGTGCATCTGGTAGTGTATCCTCCAAACTAGTAGGTTCCTCTCCATGCTCTAATCTGGACAAATGATTAGATCCCTTGTTCATCCTCCCTGGCTTGACCAATATTTCAAAATCATATTCTTGGAATAACAGTAACCATTTGCATATTCTTCCCCCCAACACTGGCTTGTTGACTAGGTATTTCAACACATAGTGATCAATGAACATCTTAAAATTTCCTCCCAACAAGTAGTGGCGAAACTTTTGCAATGCATACACCATGGCTAAACCTTCTCTCTCAGTGGTGTTGTAATTTATCTCAGTTGTAGATAGCTTCCTGCTAGCAAAGGCTAATGGATTGTCAATATATCCTGCTCCTGGTTGTGCTAACACTTCTCCTAGTGCAATAGAGGATGCGTCGACATGCACATGAAATTCCTTGCTCCAATCTGGGAAAACCAGAATAGGCATAGTAACCATTTTTTGTTTCAGTGTATTGAAGCTCTACTGGCATTCTGATGTCCATTGAAACTGATAATCTTTATTTAATAAATTCTCCATAGGTGTTGTAATCTGTGCATAGCCCTTAATAAACTTCCTGTAGTATCCAGTATGTCCCAACGCAGTGCACAGTTGTCTGACTGAGGTAAGGGGGGTAGATCAACAATAATGGCAATCTTGGATGGGTCTACCAACAACTCCTTCTTACACACAATATGGCCCAAAAGCACTCCAAAAGGTGAAAATATGATGCACTTCTTCAGATTCAGGGAAATATGGCATTGCCTGCACTTATCCAACATTAGTATTAAACATTCAATATGATTTTGTAATAAGCTAAAAACAGTCCAATCATCAAAATATGCTTCCAAAAATTCGTGTAAAAACTCTTTGAATGCTTCGACTACCACCCTAGAAAATATGGTTGGTGCATTATTCAATCCAAATGGCATCACTGTGTACTAGTAGGAACCCCAATCTGTTGCAAATGTGGTTTTATGGCGATCTTCCTTGGCAATCCTAATCTGGTGATAACTTGAAAATCTATTTGTAAAAGAGTAGACTTCCTGTCCTCCCACATTTTCTAACACTTCGTTAGTAAATGGTGTAGGGAATGGGTCATGCAAACATGAATCATTCAACTTCCTAAGATCTACACAGATCATGATCTCTCTTGTCTTCTTATCTTGTACCACCATAGAGATAATCCATTCTGACTCTTCCACTGGTTCTATGATTCTTGCTTCCAACATTCTATCTAGTTCAATCTTTACTTTCTCCTTATATTTGGGATTCAATATGTAGGGTCTCTGCTTAACTGGCCTTGCATCTGGTTTCAAGGGGATCTTCATCTCTTCCATGGGATCTTTAATTCCCTTCATATCAATGAACTTGGTTGGAAACAAGTCCTGATATTCATGCAGTAATTCTATGATCTTATCAATGGTGGCATCATCCCAGTAATCTCCAACATTAGCAATATTAGGTGCTTTCTCTGTTCCAATGTTAACTTTCTTTATTTTGATCGGTTGACCTATGAAAGGTAGTTCGACTCATGTTCCTTCTATGTCTCTCTATCCTTCTATTTCTGCGATGTTCACATTCCTAGGATCATCATCTTCATCAACATTGATATTGTAACATCCTTGCAATTTTTGAAGAGGTTCAGTCCATTCATCCTCTTCTTGCTCAATAGGGAAGTTAGGTGCCTCCTCAAATAATTTATGCCTGACAACCTGTAAGGCTTTATCTACCATAGGGTATTGACTTTCAAATAAGAATGTAGCTACAAAATTATGGGTCATACTGTACCAATCTGAAGTGGTGAGGTGCAATTCCACTTGAAGATACCAATTGATAGGCGGTGTGTCTAGAGTGATGATGAACTTATGCACCCACTGTTCTTGAGGAATGTTTCTCCAAGCCTCCTCACAACCTCGCACATGGTCCTTCGGATAGATTTGACCCGTGTATCGAACTTCACATCCTTCTACTTGTTCTAAAAAGTGCATTGCCATTAAAGTGAGACATTGCATCCAGTCCACGATGTTTTTTTTATGTGTCCCCCACCATCTTGTTGGAGTTGCTTTCAAAGCCTCATCCAGTGCCAACAATCCCTATTGTACTGGTACAACTTCTTCAAATTCCAACAAGAAAGTTTCTAAATGATTTAAACCATCAAATGTGGGCAAGTTACTTACTTATGTGCCAATCCAGAGAATTTCCCTGGTCAATCTGACACATCTCCAAGTAGAAAATTCATACATTTTGTTCTTCCATTTCTCCAGTGCTTCTTCTGAGTCTGATGAGCATGCGTTGTCACTTCTCCAGCTTAAATTCCCATCTGCTATAGGGTTAATGTAATCATGTTGTCTTGCTGTCAATTTATATATATTCTCTAGCTCATATGCGCGGTCTTCTTCTATGATGGGTTATGTGTATCTCTGACCTTCATCAGGATCCAAAGGTGTGATGACCCTAATGCCATCACCTTCAAAATTCATTCTTCTTTTCTTTAAGTCAACAACAATGGAGTTATTGAAAGCCCAATAAATTCCTAACAACGCAGGATAAGGAAAGCTATCGTCAACTATCTCAATCACCTCGAAGTCCACAAATATTCTTACCCCATCGATGTCCACAGGGACATGCTCCATTCTTCCAAAGGAGGTTACTGCCTGCTGATTAGCCATCCTAAGTCTAATAGGGGAATAGATCAATTTAGGTTTTCCCACCAGTGCCCAGGTCTACTTCGTCATGACATTGGCTTATGACCCTAAGTCGAGGACTACATAATATATATCATAATCTCCAATTTGAGCATTAAGGTGTAGTTCCTTATTTGTCCTTCTCTTTCTAGATAGTTGATGTACTGCTTTATTCAGCAAATGATCTACCCTTCCTATCTCATATTGTTTGATCAAATTTTTTAGTTCTTGTATGGATTTTTCATCCTTAATCAAATTAATGCATTTACATAAGAATTCCATAAGCCTGCTTACCTATGTTCCTTCTCCAGGCGAAGCAGACTGATCAAAGGTCAGGGGCATTCCACATTCTCTTACTTCTGTTGTTCCTTTTATGAAGAAGCCTGATCTCTTCCAAAATCTTTTCTTTCCTCTTCAAATGTATGCTTCTCTTTCTTTGGATCAAACTCCTGTATCTTCTCTATAGCTCTTCTAACTCTTGATTCTTCTGTAATCTTCCCTAGAGTCACCCTGTCTTCTCCTGTAGCACTGCCTCCTCTAGTTATAACAGTGACTCTGGGATCCACTCTGTGAGGTTCTACTGAGATTAGTTGTACTTGTTGGTTCCCTCCTCGTCTCTCCTAAAGTTTGGCTAACAACACAAGACAATATTCTATGACATGTTCAAATGAGTTGCAGTAACTGCAAGTGGTACAAGGGTTCTGACAGTCCCTTGCCAAATGTCTTGGTTTTGCACAGTTATAACAAATGATCTGACCTCGACCTCCACCCATACCTCCTCCTCCTCCACTTCCTCTAAATTTACCGTGAGGGTTGAAGTTTCCTCTTCGTGGGGATTTAAAATGCGTAGTATTTCCTTCTTGTTGTACTTCGCCTTGAATTTTATATGTGTCTCTTGATATTTCATGCAAGAGGTCATAATCCCTACAATATTTCTCATCATGCCCCACAAATTTACAGAATGTGCAATAAAGGTTGGTAGGTGTCTGGACATATTTTTGCATGTAATAACATTCTCCAGGGAGATGTCTATTTCTACATACCTCACACCAAGGTAGAGTAACCTGCTTCAAAGGGATCGGAGCTCCTGAAGTCAAGTACTCATGGAATATAGGACAATGCTCCTTGTCATGGCCCTCTGATTTGCATATGATACACCAAATATCTTCTCTTTTATATTTTCCCTTATCCTTTTTCATATTTTCGACTTGTAGTGATAATCTAGTTAGCTGACTCAAAATTTGACTCATACTTGAGCTAGACTCTCCCATAGGAGCTTATTCTAGTTTCATAGTGATCTCCAGTGCCTCAGCTTGCGAAGCAATCTTCTGTTGCATCAGAGGGACTCTGATGTGTGGTCAGAGGGCATAAATGAACCACTCTTTATTCTATTCATTTGGAATCTGAAAACTCAAATGATCTGTCATGCTCTTAAACCTCTAATCAAACTCCCAAACAGGTTCAACTATTTTCTGCTTGATTTCTTTCAGCTCTGTAATGCACTGTGACTCCAACTTGGGTTTCTTGAATTCAACAATCAACGCGGTCTTGATCTCATTCAGCGGTTTGGGTTGTGCAACTCCTTGGACAAATTTCATGTACCAGCTCAGTGCACGGTCTCTTAGGGTAGTACTAAACTAAGCTCTCTTAAAATCTTCATCGGTGACATTCTTAATACTGCACACAGCTTCGCATAAGAACCAATGTTGATCAGGATCTTCAGATCCATCTCCCCTAAAGGTGGGTAACCTCATCTCATCTGCCATAAATCTTCCTAGGGTTCTTGACTAAGTATGTACTGAACTACTGGTAACAGTTCTCTGAGTGCTCTGATAACTTATGTTACTCTCGTTACTTAATGTTGTTAAAACAACTGGAGGTGTAATAGTACTTACTTCAACAGTCTGCTCAGTTCCTGAAGTTTCTGACTCTTCTCGGTGAGGTTCTTCAATCTTCCCTTCTTCTGCCCTAGCGAACTCTGAATGTTCCTCGTTCAAACAATCTTCTTCTTCTCCACTGTAGAACCCTTCTTCCTATGTTGGTGGTTCGTGATTGTACTCAAACAATTTCACCAGAGGAAATTCTCTGAACGCTCTCCCACTGCGCGTGTGTCCGACCTCTATGTCGTTGTCATTGTCTGAATTATTGAACATTAGCTCTTTAATCCAACCGATTACTGTATCTTCAAGATGTTCTTCTCATGCAATAGCATCTTGTTCTGCAACTTCAGAAAATGTACAAATTTTCCTCTCAGTCCCTTAAAGAAATACCTCTCTTCTTGGCTATATGATTCTACTTTATCAATAGAAAACTCAGTAATGTACCCTCCAATGGTACTATCAAACTAGTGATCTACTGCTCTTGACATGGCGTTATCAATTCTCTTGACATTCTTGATCAGTGTCGATGTCCAAACCACAGGTGTTCTGAGTCTGATTTTGAACTGGGTATCTGCTAATCTGGATAGTCACTCGTATAGCTCCTTATGAATTCCTCCAAAGAAAATCTTGTGTATATCAGTAAAGATATGCCTTCCCAACCAATCCTCTATACTAAGATTAGGGTTCTTATTCTGAGCTTCTGCGAAGTCCTTTTCTTGTTCTTCTATCCACTTCTGAATCTCTGTCTTTAATGGAAACCACCTTGACATTCCCTCAAGAAGATCGTGGTCCTGACAATGGAACCATTTGTTGGCACAGGGGCATACCTAGGGTTCATCTCTAATAGCGCACCAACAAGCCCTAACTACTGGCCCTTTTGGCAACACCTACGAAGCAGATGCAGTCTCACCCAAAGTAGCGACAGGGGGTTGCAGGACGCAGGTATCTACAACCAGAGGAAATTCAAAGTGGATTCGGGGAAACTCACACATATAGATCTAGTTATTTTTTATCGACTTAATCATACTTCGCACAATATATCTCCGATCTAACAAAACAACACTATAACAACATATCAAATGACAGAGATAATCAACAACAATCACACATAACACCAAGATATATGTGGTTCACCCTCTCTCTAGGGATATGTCCACAGAACTGCGCTTTATAATATATTAGATGAAAGCATACAGTTCTATCTACACTCTTAGCTTGCAGATCTCTCTTTCTTTCTCTTCTTCTCTTCTCTCCCTGTGCACCCAGTTGCAGGGTTGATCTTTGCACCCAACTGAAGATCTTACAACACGGACTTCTCTCTCAACAATAACAACAATCACTCATCATAACATAATCAACCCCATCTCAGGTCCTATTGACCTTTATTTATACATTACAATGACTCTCGGACAACCCTTAGGCAAAAACCTAGGTGTCAAAACCCTAAATTCCAAAACCCTAGGTCAACTTGACCCTCATTTTCAGAGCTTCGCCAACCTGTCTTTCCTTCTTTCCTGCAAGGTGCTCCAAAGCATCCATTGGTGGCTTTTTCCTCTTGTTGAGTTGTCCACGATCCATCTTCCTTCATGGTTTGTCTTCCTCGATTTCCCCATCCAATGGCTTGCTTTCTCTTACTTCGCTCCGTCTTTTCTGCTCTTTTGGCCACTTAGACCCAATCTTAGTCAACTTGTCTTCCGCGCAGTTCACACTTCATGCTTCTTTCCTTAATCTTCACAACCTTCCATAACCAAGGGCCAACAATTACCAACCAATGTCAGATCATTGCATACCAACTAATTAGGTAGTCCTTTAGCATTTTTGTTGTTTATAAATTTATATAGCCATTTCTTATTTGTATTTATCCTTTCTTTATGAACATTGGGTATATCTTACAATATTTTCCACATAAGTGATATGTGGCCAAGAACTCCTTATGGTGAAAAAGAGCTATTATGGACTGAATGTTAAGAAGTTCTAAATTTCTCATTTATGGTCATAATTTCAATCCTGTAATTACTACTCAAGTCATATAAAATATGGCATTTTCTATAGGCTTGAATGCTTATGCTTTTGGCTAAAAGTGTGAGGTCTACAAAAATGATAAATCTACCACCATGAAGTTCAATAATGTCAATTTCTATGAAAATTGTTGATCATGCTATGCCAATCACATCACCTTTTTTCCAAAAAACAGCCAAACCAAGTGTTTCTTATGATTTTACAAGCTCCTCTATAAGACGTTATGATTTACAAACTCCTCTACAAAAAGCGCATGCAAGCATTCAACCAAACCCATATGTTGTAGTAATCAAAGTATTTCAACAATCAACGAGAATATTCAAAGTCAACAGATGCAATGATAACCCAAGCTCTCTTCATGTTGAGTGGTAAGAACCACGTTGAACCACTAAATTTGAATAAGTTCACCTGAGTAATGCTTAGTGTTGGGAAGCAGAGAATTTAGACTAACATTTTTCTCCATGCCATCAACAAAAGGCATGCAAAGCATCCATAGCTCTTTTTTTTGAAAAAACAAGCTAGAGGTATGTGCTAATTTGCCACAATAGTCTTCAAATTCATTCAAGTGAAATACAAATAATTGCACAATTTGAGATTTTTCTGTGATGTACTTAATTGTTCATTGTGTCCTTGCAGATTATTACAAAATATGCATATTCAACCAAACAGTCACGTGGTTGATCACATCAGAGAGAAGAGTATCATAGTTCTAAGCATATACCTCCACCTCTGGATGGATGCCTAACGAAACAAAATCAACCAACCATTAATAAATTGGATGAGAAGTTCAGAAAACATGGGATATTTTCTTGATAAGGATCAGAAGAAACATTCATGTTCACTAAAAGTGTTATGTGATGAAATGGGAGAATGTGAAACTATAGTTGAAGCAGGTATTCTCGAGTTCTTTTGTTGCCCATTTAAAATATTACTGGTGAATTGTTTTTGGAATTTTTTTAGTTTTCTTTAGGCCTGTAATAGAAATTTAGATCATAATAAAAACTTTTGAATTCATTAAATCTATTGGGGTTGGGATTGTTATTGTAATATGTGTGTGCGAATTAGGGTTGTTCGTGACCTCTTGCATGCTCGAATAGGTGAATATCACTCTTGTACTTAGATATCACCAGATTGTACTTAGATAAGATGAGGAGCTATTGACATTGAATATAGATTATGGGGTTGAATTTTTCAGAAATTTTATAGTTGCAAAATCCATTGTATCCAAACTGCTAATGGGAAAGCTTCAACTTGGAAGTAGAGCACTTGACATGCTTTTCAAGCCCAACTCAGAATAAGGTGGAACTCTATTATCTAATACTTGTTTCTATTTTATATTTTTATCAAATCTTTATAAATAGTATTTGGATGGCAACTTGTCAAATATTTTATGCACAAAAGTATTGGTACGTCTATTAAGATCATTCTATACTAAGGAGGATGCAAACAACAAGATCATTCTATTGGTAATTAACAATCTTGGGATGGAAGGATATCAAAAGGAATTATGGTGAAATTAAGCCTATCTAAGTAGTTCTTCGGCTATGTATGTTGCAACAGATTGATATAATGGTCCGTTAAAGGGTAGATATCGCAGAGAAAACAAACAACTGCGAGAAAAGCATGAGGGAACAACTATTGGATTATTGGATTATGTATTAAAAACGGTAGGATTGAAAATGATTAGTTCCACCCATCTACTATTTTCCATGGTGAATAAATAGATACGTTGATCCCAAAATCCAATAAAAGCCACGGTGTTATATTAGAACTGATATGGTAGGGTCTGACCAGTCTCGTGAGTTCAGATATTTTATAATAATATAAAAGAAAATTTTAAAAATTAAATATAATATTATATTAAAATTAAATTTTTAACTGTGTTTAAAAGACATACATAATATTATAAAATAAATTTTAAAAGATTTATTTAAAATTTAAATAAGAAAGAATAGAATAAATTGGATTTATGAACAAACAAAACTAGTTTAAAAAATCTAGATAATAATTATAAAAAAAAAACTATACAATTTATAAAAAAAGATTAATGAGATACTAATTTATATAGAAAGTTGTTGTACTCTTTATCCTTATTTATAATTTAATAAGAATATTAAGAATTTTAGATATTTAATTTTTAAATAATTTATATATTTATTTTTAAAAGGATTTTTGAATCTAATAATTATACATTTTGAAATTATTCCTATTCTATAAAAATTCTATGCAATTAAAATCTAAATTTGTGAATTAATAGTCAAATAAAAACAATATCTTTATGTTAGGAATTAAAATTGAAATTTAATCATGCATTAAATTCAAGTAATTAAAATTTAACAAATTTCATACATAAGATTAATTTTAAAAAAGAAACACCAACATATCATTGAAATAATAAAAATGTTTTATTTATTTGTTCCATTGAAATAATAAAAATGTTCTATTTATTTCTTATAGATGACACTTACTCTAGCACTCAATAGATAACATATATGTGAGGCCTACATGAAGATGTTGTGTTCCATAATACCAGTAAAGCTCTCATCTTCTACTTCTACCAATACTATGAATATAACTATTCCATTTCATTTATGATACTTACAACTTGTTGCACTTCATAGCAACACCATTTCCAAGAAATTATGTCATATTAATATATTACTAATATTAAGAGACTAAGACTGCAACAGAGAAAAAATGTTATGTAAAAAAAATCTACTACTATCATTTTCAAGCTGATTATTAAATCATTCCTGTGTATAACATTTAATCATTTATTTACTATTTTCTTATTAAAAATAATTAAAAATAATATTTCAATAAAAAAATAACAAATTAAATTTACCTCAATTTTTACACAATCATATGATTAATTATTTGATTACTTAATTTATAGAAACTCAGATCGCTCGTTAGAGCCAAAGAAACATGGTAAATTTACCTTGAACGTTTGAAGTGAGGACATTTGATGAGGCGATGTACGCACTGAAAATAGAATACAAGTTCTATTTAATATTTGAATAATAAACTATTTAATATTTGAATAATAAATAGATGGCCAGCTTGACGAGGGAATCCAGTATGTTATTTTCTTTTAATTCAAAAGCTTGAATTATTCGGTCATTCAAATAGTGTTGTGTCTGTATTCTAGTTTGAAATTGACGATCAATACATCTGAGATTGTTCTCTACATCTGTAGTAGTTCCCATTGTAAGGATAAGAATATGAGTAAACAAATCTTCTTTCTGATTATAAATTTGAAAAAAAATTGGTAGGAATTTTAGATATGGTTAATGTTTATTTCGGACAATGTCCTAAGAAGTTTTACCAGATTCTACAATTATCATTTATCACAAGGGAATGACGCTGACGCTGGACAATCAGAAATCAATCTCAAAGTTAACTAATCAAAACGATAAGAGTGAAGTTGAATAACAAACAAACTCACAAGAGCAGCAGGACGCCTCTCGGAGAATAGCAACTATGAGTTGGAAGCAAGAAACGCCCAACTAGAAGGCGGGCTTTATAATTACCATGAATTTGAAACAAGAATCTCAAACAAGTCGTCATGAAGGTGGATAAGAGGAAAATAGCTCTGAAAATGAAGCTCTTCAAAGCAAGGATGAGACTTGAACATTTATCCTAAAAGCAGTTACTAATAGAAAATTCTATCACCTAACATACATTTATAAGTCTATTCTAAATAAACGCTATAATTACTCTGTTATAATACCCATTGAAGGATAAATGAAAGGCTACTAAAGGCTGAAAGAAAAATGATTAGGATAGTAGAAAACAACCACCAACCAGTTAATAAGAGGAAATTCACAGTCACGTTGCAAGTTAAATCTTACTGTATAGCCTCTATCAAATCCAATGGCAGTGTAGAAACAGTCCTCTCTGCGGTCATTATTTCCCAGAGACCACTGCTCAAGTCTGAATCTCTGTATTTGTATTCATATTAG
>ML815528.1:101052-114465 GCA_009831015.1 Picea engelmannii
TTGATTTTATATGCCTAAAATACTTTTTTTCTAAATTTTAGTCGATGAGAAACTGAAACTGATCCGTAATAGATCATCCTATGGCCTTAATAGATCTAAATGGTCTTAACAGATGATCTAAATGATATATAGACTATAAAGGGCTGATCATTTGATAAGATTTGTGCAGGTTCCACCATGAATAATTCAACCCACATAGTGGATGAGAAGAAAAAGCAAAAGCAAAATGAGATTAATAATAAACACAACCCAGAGAGCCACTCAACAGTACAATGATGAATTGACCGAAAGACTAACAGAGACACATAGAAAGAAATAAAGACAGATATAAGTTAAAAGGGAAAATAGAGAGGTCTTTCTTGTTTTAATCTCTTCGATTCTTTAGTTTCTGATAAAAACGATTCGATTCAGCTCGGATTGGAGTTCTGGTAGGACTAGGATTTCCATGTAAGATCAATTAAACAATACGAAAACCCTAATTTACTGGGTGTCGATGAGGAAGGACATGAATTTGTTGTTTAGATAAACAAGAAAACCTAATTTAATATCTTTTTTCTAGATATAAAAGGCATACCGCAGATGATCTCATCCGATCTTCTTGCTTGCATTTGTTGATCTTTCTGTTGCTAACGCATCCTAATCTTCTTGAACCGCATGTGTTACACAGAGATTTTCAGGATCAAAATACCAGCGTCAGTTCATGAAAATTCATGAGGCTCCTAAGAAAACTACACAACAAAAAAAAAATATAAGCAAATTAACCTTTGTTGCATTTCTTCATAGCAGCAATTCAGCGCAAGTCCGAACCAACTGTTCCGTCTGGAACACAATTCTAGAATTCAAAAGTTAAACGTTGGGCTGACACCAATATTGAGAAGGATTCACAGCTTCCATCTCCCAGGATTTTTCATAAAATGGAGTTGGGCCACAACATGGACAAGGAGCTACAATCTATGGTCCAATGGAAGAGAATGAATCTTCGAATTGAATAAAATCAAATAAGAGTCTACCCATTTTTTTTTAACACCTGCAAGGCCTCCTTTTTATAGTACACAGCATCACTTTCTATTCCCTGCCTTCGGCTTTTTTCATTTTCTCTCCAACGTGTATATCACTTGCTTTTTCTTCAACGTCCATATCTACTTACGTCTGCCTTCGGCTTTTATCATTTTCTCTCCAACGTCTATATCGCTTGCTTTTTCTTCAACGTCCATATCTACTTACGTTGTTTTTTTCATTTTCTCTCCAACGGCTATATCGCTTGCTTTTTCTTCAACGGCCATATCTACATACGTTTGAATATCTGTCTTTATATTTTGTTTAAATGGTAATAAATCTTAATATTTTATTTGTATTTGTATTATGTTTGAATGGTCATAAAAGGGTTTAGGGAGGCACGTTTATGCAATCATAAAAGAGTTTTAGGGAGACCGGTTAATAGGATTATTAAGGATGGTTTGTGGGTATGTTAATGGGAATGGGTTTTGTATTATGGTTAGTGGTTAAAAGGGTTTATGGAGTATTTTTCTATCAAAAGAGTTTGGGTTATGGTTTATAGGTTTTGATTTTGAGAAAGGCTTGAATTGTGGTTTCCTAGTTGGGATACAGAGCTACCACGTAAACACATTTGAATTTAAAATTATTAAGTCTTTGTGTGTAGATCTGTGATGTGTGTAACCTCTAAAATTTTTTTTTTTTCTAAATACATGTAAACATCATTTATTTTCTATTCATAACACATATCCAATGTACACTCTACTAGATATGAACATCATCACTTGTTAGATTAATTGTTAAATACCCTTTTAAGATTTAGAATGTATAAACTTAACACATATCAAAAATACAATCCAAATGGGCGTGAACATCATCTAGTTGCTAAACTTAACACATGTCTATACTCTAAGGTACAATCCAAATAGATATGCACATCATATTTTTGTTTAAATAAATTCATCGTATTCTTTTAAGATTTATAATATGTTTACTACAGTAAAATAATTATATCCAATTCATGGTTGGGGTGAATTTATTTTTTAGTCCATTTTTATCTGTAAATAAATTCATATCCTTTTAAGATTTACAATGTCTACTACCTAAAATAATGATTTTTTTACCAAGAAAAAAATCATTTATATTCCTTCATAGAAATAAGCATGTTACGAAAATTCAGAGACCTTACATAACAGGCCTTTTTTTTCCAAAAAAAGACTACCTCTATGCTTTTCACCTTTCATACTTCCTATTAGAAAACATGGTACTTTTCATCTTCAAGCCTCCTATTACAAAACATGGGATTGTTCATTTGCATATCCTTCCCAGCAAAAATATGTGTGCAAGGCTATTCAAAAACGAAATTCCATTGCTTCAATTTTTTAACCATCCACAAACTCATAGAAGGCAAAGGCACCATTCAGAAATTCCAAGGCTTGCTTTGAGAGCTCATCAGCTTTAGAGTTGATCTCACGTAAGATGTGATGAAAAGAAAACCATTCAAAATCCCTTAAGCTAGATTTGATGTCTCTCATAATATTATCCAAGTTTGGGTTTTGAATGGAGATTTTGCCACTTGCCCAATCAATAGCCATTTTGGAATCACCGAACACCTGGAGATTTTCCAAATCTTTTTCTTTAGCAGCTTCTAGAAGAACCCAAAGAGTTATAAGCTCTGCTCTACTGTTAGTGCCACCTCCCGGGGCATATCATATGTGGATATAGTTAGAGTGGTTGATAAAAAGGACTACTCCTACTCCACATTTAGGCGGATGGCCTTGACATACCCCATCGAAATATCCCTAGGGTACAACATAGTCAATTGAAGGAGGAATCAGATTCCATGACTTTCGCAACTTCTGTTATTTTTTTAAGTCTTCGACCATGCTGAGCGTAAAAGTCGTTGTGACCTCGGGAGGGATAGACTTATCCTTGAATATGGCATTGTTCCTTTCCCACCAAATGTTGGATACCATTGTACTAGGGAACCCTCAATATAGAGCAATTGATATGTCATACACCCAAGATTTAAAACAATCTTCCAACGTGTCTTTATTCCAATAAGCATGTGCTTTTAGCTTATCTTTTATAGTAAGTGATACCTGGCTTGCATAAGGGCAAGAAACGAATAGATAAGTAACGGTCTCATAATTTGAGAAACAAAGGGGACATCTACTTGGTCCACACCACCCTCTCTTCAATCCATTGTCCCATGTTAGCCAAAAGGTAATTTTACACCTCTGAGGGGCTCCGAACTTCCAAAGTGGTTTCCACATCGTGATTTAGGGGCAATGAATCTCTCATCAACCCAAGATTTGTATCCCAATTTGACAGTGTATGATCCATTACAGGGGTTTTGGGACCAACAAAAGGAGTCCTCAGACTCCTCATCCAATGAGACAAATTGTTCACACAACAGTTTGACGTAAGAGTCCCATTCATCATGAAAATCCCCAGGGAGTCCCAACATGAGTGCACTCTTCCATCCCAACTGTCCCCGTAACTGGGAGGATCCAATACTAGCGTCAGCAAGGGAAAGGATATTGTTTTCTCTCAAAGCTAAAATAAGATGAGGTGACAGTCTGAAATTTTCACCCACCCCAATCTAGGGGTCTTCCCCTAAATGAACACTTTTCTCGTTTCCAATCTGCCACACAATCTAGTTTCCCACCAAGTGGAAAGCTTCCACCAAAGATTTCCATACTATGGAGCCTTTAGAATATTTTATAGGAGCTATGAACTAGTCCACCACTGAGATATTTGGAAAATATTTAGAGTTCATGATTATGGTCCATAACGAGTTTCCTTGATAGAGTCTCCATAGATGCATGTCGGCAAGGGCCTTGATAAAAAGTTGAATTTCCTTTAATCCCCACCCCCCAATTCCTTTGGGGTTGCAATTGATTTTCAGCTGGCAAGGTGGATGGCACCTGGGAATTTCTTCCTGGCCCATAGGAATTGGAAACATAACATTCTAATTTTATCCAACACGCATGTGGGAATGGTTGTAATGGAATTCCAATACACGGGAATGATTTCAAGGACAGCTTTAACCAGCACCATGTGCCCTCCTCTAGACAACGGACGATTTACCCAAACTGAAATATGAGCCTCCACTTTCCTTATCAACCAACCCCAATCTTCTTTCTTATAACAATCAAGCTTTAGAAATAAAACCCAGGTATTTAAAACCATCACATAATGGAAAAATCTGAGCCGGAAAGATATTGATCAAGGAGACCTCTTTGGTGGTTGAACAATGATTGAATATTATGCAAGACTTATCCAATTTACATTCATACATGTATCTTTACAATAAATATTAAGAATGTTCTTGAAGGAAGTCATGTCTCGCACATAAGCATACAAACTGACAAAAATGTCATCCACAAAGAGAAAGTGGGTTACCATCTCATCTTTTGTCACCCAATCCCCCTTAACAAACCCAAACCATAGGATTCTTTGATCAATCTTCTAATGGATTCAGCTATAATCAAAAATAGGCAAGGAGAGAGGGGACATCCTTGACAAATTCCCCTAGAGGCATTAAAGAAGCGAGATGGAGCTCCATTAATAAGAACTGCAAAAGTGGCACTGTGTAAACAACCCATGATCTAATTAATAAAATATGGGTTCATCCCCATTTGGATGAGGACCGGGTGAAGAAAAGTCTAGTTCACTCTATCGTAGGCCTTAGAGAGATCCAACTTGAGAATGGTTGCTTTATGGTTTCTCTTATTTACTAAATGTAGCACCCATTGAGATATAGCCATTGCATCGTGAATCTATCTATTGTGGAAAAAATCGAAACGCTCATCTCCAATAATCTCACTCAACATCGGTCTCAACCTCTAAGAAACGATTTTGGAGATGAGTTTGT
Source organism: Picea engelmannii (assembly GCA_009831015.1). Taxonomy (NCBI): domain Eukaryota; kingdom Viridiplantae; phylum Streptophyta; class Pinopsida; order Pinales; family Pinaceae; genus Picea; species Picea engelmannii. The sequence goes on from ML815528.1 coordinate 105,926, forward strand.
AGATGACATTGCAGCAAGATATAGGGAGAAAATCATCAAAAGATTTTTTGGACTATTTTTTTGGAATGAGACAAAGGAAAGTTGAATTGAGGGGACCAAATACCTTTCAATCTCTTTGAGACTCCCTGAAAATTAGAAGCATATCTTCTTTCATCAAATCATAAAAGGATTTGTAGAATTCAATCGGGAATCCATCTGGGCTTGTGCTCTTTCCAGACTGCATGGAGGATAGGGCTGCACACAATTCCTTCTCTGAAACTTCAGTCATCAAGGATTGGTTCATTTCATTGGAGAAAACTAAGGGAAATTTTCCAACTACCTCTAGAATTTCTTGTATAGGGCATCCAACTTGAGCAAAAAAAGGTTTTTGAAATGCCTTACCCCCAATTCTGCTCTCTCCTTGAATGTATAGACTGCCTCCCCATTCTCTTCCTCGATGTCCCAGATTGTATTAATATTTCTTTGAAAGTTTGCATAATGATGAAAAAACTTTGTGTTATTGTCCTCGGCCTAGATCGATAAATACCTGCTCTTTAGGTGCCAATCCTCTTCTTCTAGTTTTAAACCATATTTGACAAATATTTTCCAGGTTTTTTAGGTCCCATAGATGGGATTTCAAAAAAGGGGCTTTGTCTATGGAATTATATAGAACCGACAGTTTTTCTTCTATCTCCATCAAGTTCCTTCGTCTTTGGGCCTTCCTTATAGGGATCCATTTATTGATGGCATCTTTTAGCTTCTTGAGACTGGACACAAACAGGACCATACAAGGGTCATGCTTACTTAAATAAATCTTCTCCCATGAAGAAGAAACCAATTTTCTGAAGTCTTCATCTTCTAGCCACACTTGATTGATATTTAGTGGAGTAGGAGGGGAATCCATTCCAGAAATATAGTGAAGGGATAGCTTAATCTTTGGGCGCTGACCAAAGATTCCTCCCACATCCACCATCGACCTAAATATATACCCCGACTGCAATAGAGACTCAAAAACCAAGAATCAATCCAAGTGTTTGGCTACGTTTTCATTATCGGTTCGAAAATTTCTCCAAGTGGGGGATAGCTTAATCGATTTGATATCCACAAGTCTCATATCTTCCAGAAAGGAAAGAAAAAAACCCTTATGTCTATCTTCCCCAAGGTTTGCCCCCAAAACCTCCCGAAGGGAGAGGGTGAAGTTCAGGTTCCCTCCCACCATTATATTTGGGGAAGAGAAGACTCCTGTAGAGATCAATTCTTCCCAGAAGGGGGTACGATCAAAGTATTAGATATTTACAACTGAAAAAACAATATCAGAGTTCTTGTGTTGAAGAGAAATAAATATAGATGTTCCCACGGAAGAGGAGGTGATCCAAATGGATTTTTTTGGCCTCCCACCCATTCCAACTGGTTCATTTTGGTAGGTTTTTCCTAGTTTTTGGGTCCCTGACTTTCGGGGCCGTTTTGAGGCCCTAAACAACGTTTTTAGGGCTCGCCCCAATTAAAATATAGATGGAGTTAGATTATGACAAAAAACTATGTAGTCCTCGGATAGACCTTTCCAACGGGTTGTCGTGCACCTAAAACAGAGATCGTGTGCAAAAGTTACGACCTCGAGAAGTTGATGTACTAATTTACCCCAATGGGGCCCACATGACTTTTGGTGCTTCATCCCCTAGGGTTAGGTTTTTGGATGTCTAGGGTTTTGTAATTCATGCTTATTGTCAAAAATGCCTTCATAGGCTCATTGTAATCATCTTCCTGCGAATGAGCGCAACTATCACATCTCTTCTCATAGATAAGCCGTCACCATTCCAGCAAGCTTATTTTCCGTTGGATTTTACAATCTCAGCTTATTTCCTTATTGAATAGAAACTAGTTTTACTGTATCCATGTTATTTCGTGTTAAGAATATTTTGATAATAATATGTATTCATTTAGTTTTTCTCATAAAACTTGGATCATTGGTATCAGAGTGGTCTGCTCCTTGTCGTTCTTAATGCATGTCCCCGACGAGGTCAGGGTACAAAGAATTGGGTCTCGATCTTGTTTCCCTTGAGGAAAAAATCTATCGCACGCCCAAGTGACCTCTCATGGTAGGAGAAAAGAAAGACGACGGGACAGGAGATCCTTTCAAAATGTTTCTCAAGGAATCCCTCATGCAACATAGGAACAAGATGATGGATAGTTTTGTGTGAATCCTTCGGCGGCTACCAACAGGCGACGCATCTTCCTCAAGCGGAGGCGTCGCCCCCTTCAAGGTACAAATCAACTTTGATATTCCTATATTTGAAGGTCAGATAAATGCAGATGTTGTAGTCAAATGGTTGAATCTACTAGAAGGGTATTTCTTTATCCATGACTTTTCGAATAGAGAAAAGATTACTTTTGCGCTCCTTAAAGTCATTCCCCATGTCAAAGATTGGTGGGAAACTTTCTGTGAGAAAAAGGAAACAGAGGAACCCTCATTATTTACATTCATGGTCACTTGGGAGTCCTTCATGGATTCTATTAAGGAACAATACTACCTTGTCATAATTTATGACGACCTTTATACAAAATGGACCACACTGTGGCAGGAAAGAGACCAAGCAGTGCTCGAGTTCACAAATATCTTCCATACCTTGCGCACCAAGATGGGTATCAAATATTTTGAGAGACATCTGGTGCTCAAGTATCGTGATGGTATTCATAGATACATCCAGGCCGAAATGGATTTTTTGGACATCTCTTCCTTGGGTGAGGCCTACCAATATGTCATCAAAATCAAGAAAACGCTTAAACAAAAGACGCGGAAATTTGGGCCTGGGAAACCCTTACAGCAAAAGAAAGGAAAGGGTTGCCCCAACCCGCAGAACAAAGGACAGAGAAAATATGGACAGCCTCAGGAAAACCAGTCCAAGCCGCAAGCAAATAAGGACACCGGAAAGACAAAGAAAGATATCGAGAAGTGGTGCGACTTCCATAAGAGACTTTGGCATAACACTATTGATTTCCTCTCAAAGCAGTCGTTGGTGGCTGAGGTGAAATCCTTTGAATCAGATGCGGGTTCTGAATTTGAGTCAAAACCATAAAGGGGGAGACAGATCATTGACGCAGAACCCAGTGCTACCTTTGCTACCACCAAGCTCTAATCTGGTGAACCAGACGAGCCAGAGGAATGCAATCACCTTTTTCATTCACAGATGTGGGTGAAAGGTACCCCGCTGCGCTTCATCGTTGATAGAAATAGCTATAATAACTTCATCTCAGTAGAGGCTGTCAAGCAGATAGCCCTGTCGACAACGCCTCACTCTCATCCCTACACCATTGGATGGCTCCACCAAGGAAGCGATATTTGCGTCAGCCAACAGTGTCGCCTGTCGTACGACATCAAGCCCTTCAAAGACAAGGTATTGTGTGATGTTTCTCCTCTTGAAGTTTGTAATGTTATTTTCGGCCAACCTTATTTATGGAAACGTCATGTTGTATATGAGTCTAGGCCTCGCATTGTTATTATTACTTTGAAAAATAAATTGTACAGGATACACGAGGCAATCCCACCTAATGTTATTTCCTTGATATCTTCCAAGCAATGCAAAAAGGTCATCTCTCAGACCGGGAATTTTTTCTTCTTCATGATTCGCTCTCAGAGTGAGTGAATCATCACAGCCACATCCAGGGCCTCTGATTCCGAGCTCTCCACATAGTAGAAGCAAGTGGACAAGGTCGTGGAAGAATACTCATATATATTCTCCTCACCTACTGGGGTACCTCTGTACTGTCTGGTCAAACATACCATCGATCTAACCCTCGACACAGCACTACCCAATGAGCTAGTCTACTACCGCTCTTTGTTAGAGAATGAGGAGATCAAGCAACATATCCAAGAACTGCTCCACAAGGGGCACATCTATCCCAGCTCATTGCCTTGTGGGAGCCCAATTGTGTTGGTGTAGAAGAAAGATGGGACCTGGCGACTCTACATTGACTACCGGGCTCTGAATAAAATCACAGTCAGGAACAGGTACCCAATTCCCTGAATCGATGACCTCCTTGTTCAACTCACAAGGGACAAATACTTCAGTAAGATTGATCTGAAGTCTGGCTACCATCAGGTCCCAATAGAATAGACAGATGTATGGAAGGTCACCTTCAAGTCAAAAGAAGGTCTTTTTGAATGGTTGGTCATGCCCTTCGGTTTGACAAATTCTCCAACCACTTTTATGAGGATGATGGACGATATCCTGTGACCTTTCACCAATACTTTTTTAGTGGTATATTTGGATGGAATCCTCATCTACAACAAGACTTGGGTGGAGCACTTGCATCATATTCAACAGGTTCTGCACACCCTGCGGCAACACAAGCTATATGCCAACTTGGAAAAATGATCCTTCGACATGGACAGGGTCCATTACCTGGGCTACATCCTTGATCATCATGGTGTACATGTGGATCCATCCAAGATCCAATTCATCTGTGACTACCTAGCCACAACCACACTCACTGAACTTCACAGATTCTTGGGCCTTGCCAATTTCTATCTTATGTTCGTGTTGGGATTCTCCCATATTGCATGGGCCCTCAACAAATTAACCAGGGGTGGCGGTAAGGAAAAATTTGTGTGGGTAATGTCCCAACAACAAGCGTTCAATGATTTGAGGCAGTGCTTGTGCTCAGCCCCATTATTTTTATTACCAGACCTACAACATCCCTTTGAGATTGATACAAATGCTTCAGACTATGTTTTGGGCATCGTTCTCACTCAGCACGACCACCCAAAGGCCTATCATAGTGAGACACTATCGAATGTTGTCCATAAGTACCCTACTTACGAAAAATAAATGTACTCCATTGTGAAAGACTTCCGCCAGTGGAGACATTACATTCTTTGGAAGGAGACAATCATCCACACTGATCATAAGCCATTGTAGTTCATGCAGACACAAGGAAAATTGTAGAATGATCGTCATCAAAAGTGGTCCACATACTTGCAGCAGTTCCACCTCAACATCAAGTATAAAACAGGAAGTACCAACCGAGTCGTTGATTTCCTCAACCGGCCTCCAGTCACGACACTCACCACGGTGCTAGACTCTTGTGGCCACGAGACCTCCAGATGGCCCCACCTCTATGAGAGAGACCCTGACTTTGCCACCACCTACCAAATGTTGGGTGCAAACTCAGTTGTCACTAATTTCCATCTTCAGGACAGGTTGTTGTTCCATCTGGTCCATCTCTATGTTCCATAAAGCAAGCGAGCGAAGCTGATTTGGGAAGCCCACTATAGTTGGGTGGCAGGATACTTCGGCGTCGAAAATACAATGGTAGTACTATAGAAACATTTCTACTAGCCAAAACTTCAACATGATGTGGGCAAGTATATCAGGTCCTACACTGCCTGTGATATTGCCAAATCAACCACTAAGAAATAGGGTCTATACACCCCTCTTCCTACTCCTGACAGGCCATGGGAATCCATCTCAATGGACTACATGTCGTGCCTTCCATCCACCAAGAGAGGAAATGACTATGTTTTTGTGGTTGTTGATCGTTTTTCCAAGATGGTGATTTTGATTGGCTGTAAGAAGAGCATCACAGCAGAGGCCACTACCAAGCTCTTCTTTGAACGAGTATGGGTACATTTTGGAATCCCACAAACCATTGTCTCATATTGGGATAGTTGGTTTGTCATCACATTCTGGTCGAGCCTCTGGTCACTGCTGGACACCAAGCTCACCAAATCCACTGCTTTCCACCCCCAGACAAATGGCCAAACTAAAGTCATCAATTAGATGATCGTGCATATCCTATGCATGTTCAATTCCAAGAACCCCCGCACATGGGATGAGAGTATTTCCTATGTTCAACATAGCTACAACCGAGCCCTACATAGCTCAACCAGCCACAGCCCCTTTCAGGTGGGGTTGGGATTCCAACCATTGGGTCCCATGGATGTTGCACTACCCCTTGCATCCACCTCAGCTGACTCATCCCCTACTCCAACTAAAGCTAACAAAGCCACCTGATTCATTGAGAAAATCCATCACATTTGCCAACAGGTTCAGGATATTTTACAGAAATCCAATGCCAAGTATAAGCAATGCCATGATAAACATCGGGTGCCACATAAGTTTCAGGTGGGAGACAAAGTTTGGTTGCACTTGTAGAAAGAAAGGCTTAGAGGCTCCCATAGGAAGCTTCACCCACTCCGTTATGGACCTTACACCATCACCAAGGTTGTGGGTGACAATGATTTTGAGCTAAACATTCCCCCTTTCCTTGGCCTGCACCCAGTGTTCAACGTGGCTCTCCTTCGACCATATTTCCCACCATTATTGGACACCTCAGAGATAGCACAACAGTTGACACCAACAGAGCTCAACCCTGACTGCATGCAACAGGAATCCAGTGATCATATTGTGGACACACGGGTCAAGGTCACTCGACAACAAAGGATCCAACTTTATCGAGTTGTCAAAGAAGGGCAGCTCCTGCACCAAGGCAAGTGGCTCACCAAGGACCAAATTCAACAGAAATTTTCTCATCTAATGGCAGAACTCAATGCAATGGATACCATTGCTTCCTAAGGGGGGAGGATTGATATATATGGATTTCTATAGCCTCCCACCTATTCCAACTACTTCATTTTGGGTAGTTTTCTAGTTTGGCATTTTTTTCCTAGTTTTCGGGTCCCTGATTTCTGGGGTCATTTTGAGGCCCTAAACAGGGTTTTTAGGGCTCGCCACAGTAAAACTAAACACGGTGTTAGATTCTGATGGAAAAATGTGTATTCCTTGGATAGACCTTTCCAACGGGCTATCGTGTGCCTAAAATGGAGATCGTATGCAAAAGTTACGACCCCGAGAATTCGATGTACTAACTTACCCCAATGGGGCTCACATGTATTTTGGTGCTTCATCTCCTAGGGTTAGGTTTTTGGATGTCTAGGGTTTTGGCATTCATGCTTATTTTCAAAAAGGCCTTCAGAGATTCATTGTAATCATCTTCTTGCGAATGAGCACAACCATCACATCTCTTCTCAGAGATAAGCCGCCACCATTCTAGCAAGCTTATTTTCCGCTGCATTTTACAGTTTCAGCTTATTTCCTTATTGAATAGAAATCAGTTTTATCGTATCTCTCTTATTTTATGTTAAGCATCTTTTGATAAAAATCTGTACTCGTTTCGTTTTGCTCATAAAATCGGTATCAGGAGGATAGACCCTGAAAATCAGGGCTCCATCCCATCATCAAACCTCCTGAAATCCCTTCTGCGTCCACTGTGTAGAAAGACCAAATTCTAAGCCACTTATTGAGCAACTCACAATCTTTCTCTCCAGGGAACATCGTTTCTTGAATTAGAAGGATATCAGGTTTCATGCTTTGGAGAAGTATTTTGAGGGATAATTTATTTGGGGAGACCCCAACCCCTCTGGCATTAAAGGAAAGAATCATCATTGCACCCTCTCATAAGGGGCACTATTTTCTCTTAGGGCCCTTTTGATAGTGGCTTGTGTGCCTTTTCATATTTTCACTGTTGCCTTTTCTTTGTCTTTGGAGAGGTTGGATTTTCTCCCAGCCTGGGTAAGAGGGGGAGGGTTTAAATCCAACCCTCTTTTGGATGGGTTTATCTCACAGGGGAAACTCTTCGAGCATAGAGAATATTCCTTAGCCAGACCCTTACTAGAGGGAGAGGATTTTTGATGAGGGGGGTGGACCTTGGGGAAAATAGGAGGCAGGGGGGAGAGACCCTAGAGGGAGACTCTCCATGAGCACGGGAAGAGGAAGAAGTTGAGGGGGATCCAACTTCCAAAGTTAAGGGAGGCAAAGAATTATAGGAAGGAATCAAGGGGGGGGGCTTAACGATACGGATAACAACCTCTAAAGTAAGAGGGGGAGAGGAGGGAACCCGAGGAGAGACAGAAAGAGAAACATATAAATCCAATATAAAAGGATTGGAGGGATAAGGATCAAGGATAGAGGAAACCATACCTATCGAAGAAGTCCTCTTAGCCAGGTCTCCTAGAGTCAAACTTGTAGCAGGCAATTTATCTTGATCCAAGGAGAGCTCTGCATTTTTTCATTCAATGGAAACTACAACCACCTACTCTTTTTGTCTGATAGTGGACTTTGTTTTCCAAACTTTCTGAGGGGGTTGACTTGGAGGCATCACTTGAGAGCACTGCGCTTTGAAATGACTGATTCCATGGCAACCATGGCACCAGAAGGGTAGGCACCAATAGTCGACCTTCTAATTCCATGTCCTATCATCATATACAATATCAATACTACCCACCAAACCTTCTCTTAAATCAACGTCTACCTGAAATTATCCAGGCCCAAAGACGATCCCTCTTAGATGCCCAATTCGGCTCCAACTTGATAAAAGAACCCAACCTATATCCAATTCTTCTAGTGCTTTGCGTGCCCAGAAGGCCAAAGGAAGCCTTAACATAATTTCCCAAACTTTCATGATAGCCATTGATTCTGTAACACCCTGTTTCCCCCAAATTTGTAATTAATCCTAATACAGGAATTACCATGCTAAAGCATGATGAAAATGTAAATAACATTATG
>ML815528.1:121882-134560 GCA_009831015.1 Picea engelmannii
ACCACGATGGCGGTGGAAGGCACCTGAAAAGGTGGCGTTAACTTCCACCGAGAATAAAATACCGTATTTGGACTCCACTGGCCCAGAGAACCAAAAGCGGCTTGCTGGCCCTGAAAATTAATGGCTCGCAGACTGGTAGGTGGATGGCTTGATGAGGGATGGGATGGTGAGCCGCCCATCCGTAGAGCCGTCGGGCCTGATCAGTGCGAGGGAAATCGCGCCACATGAAACCTCGCGAGAGGATAAGGCGTATGGCAGAGGCGATTGAGAGGGCAGACGTGAGGGGAAACTCTGGCTTTACGCAAAGTGGGTGATAGCAGAGAGGAAGGATTGCAACCTTCGCTCCTGGTCACTGGCAGACAGAGAGACGTTGTCACAGAGCATCGTGGTCTTAGCTCGGGGGTGGCTAGTGGTAACTCCGCTGGGAATCGCTATGCCTACGGTTGGGTGGAAACGAGCACCCCTCTCAGCAGTCGTTTTCCATTGCTGAACTTACTTCTGATAAGTGTTTTGCTCCTATTGCATCTGGAATTTATATGTTGTCACATATGTTCATAGACTTGTGGCATTGTACATGTTCTCCTGTGTAGGAATGTCTGTGTATTAATTGATGATAAGGAGTAGATATTAGCCCATAGAACTATGAAATTGTAAAGGATTGTAGCATGAGAGTGTTCGCATCATGTTTTATATGAATAAGTTGATATATGCTTATCACAAAGGATACCGTGCACGACGTACACTGATAAAATAAAGCCAATCATGCCCAGCCATTCTCGGGAAGTTGTCTTCCCTTATCCGCTTCCGGAAATGCCTCGGTAGGGATCTCTTCACACAGATTTCCTCTTTGGAAGGGTTCACTAAGAACCCAGAGTAAGGACTCGAACACACAGGCCTTATTAACCCTGCACGAGGAGGAATGTTTCCATTAAGGTTCCAAGGTAGTAGTGTTGTGAGGAGTGACAAGTCGACGGATGAGATCCCGTCGGAGGAACCATAGTCATTCACGACCATTAGATGGATGAAAGTAACGCAGGCGTTACATACTTTGCCCCTTGTCTTCTATCCTCGTGAGCAACGAGAAAATTGGGATCATAGACCCCAAGACTCAAAGGAGACGAATCTAGACTGTTAGATCTCAGTCCAAATTACCCGTCAATCGTTGGATTTGGAGAAGTTGCGCAGGGGTTAAGCGCAGGGGTAGGCCTGCGAGGCAGTGATCTGAGCCATCAGATCTGGGGTATAAATTTTGTAAGCCGTTGATTTCGGCAGGACACGTGTCAGCGTTTGGGAGGCGTCGGGAATTTTCTTACCATCGGAGATTTGGGGAGTATAGATCTGTTGCATATCGAAATCGCAATACGCGATTTCCCGAACAGATCTGGACCGTCCATTGTATAGGACGCGTGGCAGAGGATCCCGAAGAATTGAGAATCGAGAATCGGAGTTCCTGAGAGCAAAGGGAACATGAATTCGAAGGTCCCAAAATCCCGAGAAGAGATCCTAGTCGTTGACCTCGGCAGGACACGCGTCAGACATCAGGGTAGGAATCGGGATTTAACCCATCGGGGATTTCAGGAGAGAAGAGATTGTTGTATCAGGATTTGCGATCCGCGAAATCCCGATAAGCTCAGAACTTTCCATTAGCATGGATACGTGTCGGAAGATCCGAGGAAGTCGTAATTCGGAGAATCGGGGTTCCCGGAGGCAAGAACCTCTTGCATGTGGGAATTGTGATCCGCGATTTCCCGACAAGATCAACACCGTCCATCATCAAGGACGCATGGCGAGAGATCCCAGAGAGTCGGAGTTCGGCATATCGGAGTTTCAAGAGTCATGAAACTCTTACACAATGGAATCGTGATTCGCGATCTCCTGATATAATCAAGGCCGTCCATCTGGGGGACAGATGGAAACCATCCAGAGCCGTCGGTTGTAGGTCCCATCGGCATATCGGGAATCGGGATATCGCGAGTCCCGGGTATATATGTTTTGTGTCATCGCAAATGCCGAAACCCCGATGGAAGGTTATACAGCTGCAATCACATGGTAAGTGGTCACATGGACCATGGTATAACCAAGGGGGCTAGCCAGTGTAAAGGCGCGTCGAGAGTCCAGGGACTCGTGCGCTATGACATTGAGAGGCGCCAAACCCCGACGAGAAGCTGTCGTATGTTCATATAGGAACCAGTCATGTGAATCAAAGGCTTAGCCAAGTGGGGCTGAGGCAACCAAGGGGTGAATAAGTTTTGACACTAGAAACCCCGAATCCCGACATTGAACCCGGGATTGGCACTTCGCTAATGCAGGTTTCTGGAGAATTCCCATTTGTGGGGGATTAACCCCAAAATTTTTAAAATATTGATAGTGGGTGTGTTACAGATTCCTTCATGGGGTCAAAATTCATCGTCCATGGTCTAAGAGAAAGACCAGACGAACCCCATGACCATTCTTTATTCTGAATGAAGTCGCAATATCCCTCTGAAATTAAGAGAAAGGAAATCCATCCCTTATGGACAATATGCATTTCCGACATATATCCAAGTAAAGGCTTCCATTGATGCTCCATCCAGCCAACTAGGGATTTTTTCCTCAGGGATTTTCCAGAAAACTGCCCAACCAACATTTTTTCTGCAAGTTTAGAGATGTCTGAGATAGGAATTTCTTCACCGACAACCATTTTTACAACACTTACCTTCTCTTTGATGCACCTCGATGCTTTCTTTTGGTAGGCTCCTCCCTCAGCTTGGCTCTATAACAGAACCTTAACTCCACCCTGTGCCTTTTCAAAATCAGCAAGATGAGAAACACCCTTTGGAATACCACCAATACACTCGCAATGCACAAAAGAACCAGGATGAGGGTTGCTATAGCCTTCCTCATGCACAGCTTCTGATTCAGCACGTTCGGAGGAGTGTACCATCTCATCCTAAAGGGACCTCGTGAGCGAGTGAGGCTGGGGGAGGGCTTAGCGGTGTTTTCCAAAAATTCGTTGGGATGAGCAAAGATCCTCGACCCAAGAGGGTTGGTGTCATAATCCAATAGTTCTTCTTCATCGGATGTCATGTGTTCTGACACCTATCTTATCCTTCATGCGAGGACAGATGTCAGAGGTGAGATACGGGACAGGTTGGTCGGAAAGGGAAGGGTAAACGGATGGGAAAGGAAAGAGCTAGGGAAAAGGGGAAAGGGGAAAAGAGAAGGGCCTGCAACCCTCAAACGACAGGCCTCGGGGATAAAGGGAGCCTAAGACACAACCACAGACCAAACTTTGCCTCCAAATGTTCTACTGCATAAAATAATTACATGTGATTCATGGTTGGGTGAATTTCTTTTTTAAAATCCATTTCTATCTATCTCTTCCTCCTCCTCTCTAGATCTAGTTGGAAAGAAAAGAGATTTAATATTTTTTATCTTTTGATTTCATTTAGATATGAAACTATTTAGTTATAAATAAGTTGAAACTTAATTAAGTTCTAAGCTTTAACCTTTTCAATGTTGTGGACTACAACATCATATCTTAAGTGCATTTCTTAATCTCTCTAAATAGGTTTAGTAAGATTTATCTTTATTTAATTTTTAATTTAAATAAAAAAAAATCTACTTTATATTTATAAATAAATTCTTGATGAGAATATTTTATTTTATTATTAAATTTTTAAAAATAAAAAATATTTTTTAGNTATATATATATATATATATATATATATATATATATATATATATATATATATATATATATATATATATATATATATATATATATATAATAAACTATTTTTCCTTTTTACACACCATTACATTTCAAAGAGGGATGAACTTTAATCCCTAAAAGTCTTTAGGGATACATATTTTATTATTATATTATATTTTAGTTTTACACATCATTATATTTTATTTTATTTTTACATATCATTATGTTTCAAAAAAATATAATCATTTTTAAAAATATTTTATTAGTTTCAATTTTTTATATATATATATATATATATATATATATATATATATATATATATATATATATATATATATTTTAAAGAAACACAATAAGCCTTAAAAATATTTAATGAGTATAAATTTTATAAGTGAAAAATACAAAAATTTAATTTTTCGAATAATCGAAAAGACCATCCACTAATACCCATTTTATTGTAATTACAATAGATGCACATATTTCATAAAGTGCTTTTACAACATCCACTCATTCTGAAAATAATTACTTAATTAAAGTTAAAAGGTTTGGTGATTACAAAGAAAGAGACGGTTTTAATGTTTAAGAAGATAATATAATTAAAAATATATTGTTTAATTTTAATATTTTTTTTTAATGTATTTTATATAAATAATTTGAAAATTTTAATTTTAATTAAAATAATTTTTTTAATTTTTTTTAATTTTATTAATTATAAAAATATTAGATGAACAATAAAATTATTTTATTTTTAATTTATTGTATGCAATGCATTTATTTTATTTAGAGTGAAATACACATAATATTTAAATTTATCATATTTATTAATAAAAAATAATAACATTGTAATTTATTATCATACTTATAAATAAATAACACATATATAAGTTAAATTATTCCAAATAGTGATGGGAGGTTTACCAATTCAACAAGTGTTGGAGGTTTACCAATTCAACAAGTAAGTGTTCTTGGGATGAATCAAGATATGAATTAGAAAAATTATAAAACAATTATAAAAATGAGAAAGAGGGCTCATTCTTAAGGATAATAAAAGGTTTTGTTAACTTGGCCTTGTGAGGAGTATTAATTACTTATATATATATATATATATATATATATATATATATATATATATATATATATATATATATATATATATATAATGTTTTGTTAACGTTGCCTTGTGAGGACTATTAATTACTTTATTATATATGCATATATATTTTATTAAACTAATAACACTAATAAATAATAATATCCAATTTTTTAAACTCATATAACACCTATAACTTTTAATTCATTTTAATCCAAAACTTTATATCCATATAAATTTTAAATTCTATGCCCTTTATAACTCTCTTACCACTATTAAAAAAACATACCTTCTAATCCATATAATTCATATCATCATTTTTACCTCAAACCTTGATAACCTAAGCATGATACACCGACACCTGGCTCTCATCAAATTAAGAATCAATAGACTATCGTCCAGTATAAGTAAAGATAGGTCAGTAGTTGGTTGAGATGGGTACAAGCTCAAAAGAATATAATAGGTCCCATCACATCCCATCAGATATAGGGGTTCTCCTCTATTCCAGCTCAAAATAGAAAATCAAATGGCAATTAGTTGAGTAGTTGTTATAGTTGAGTTCGCTACACCATTCCTCACCGCACCATAATGGGACCGGTAGTAACATTGATCACCTCTGTTCTCCTCCTAAGAAGTCTAACCTTGATAACCTTTATTATTAGTGTCCCAGCTAATAACTTCTAAACATAAGAATCATTAACCTATATAACCCCTAACCCTTGTAAACCCTAGTCCCCATCCCTTATATATTTTGTAATCCTTATAAATTATAACTATTTTCCTTTGCAACTCTTAAATGTTAACCCCTATATCCCTAACCTTAATTACATATATAACCACTATCACTTCAATTATCTCTATAGCCCATGATCACTATAAACCTTGTAACCTATAAAATTTGTAACCCCTATAATTTATAATAACTGGCACTTAATCCATATAACCAGTTACACTTAACTTATATACTTCTTGTAACAACCATAATGGATTTAAAACTAGAGTAAATCTATATTTATGTTTAACCATGATAGGGGATTTCTTCCATTCTGGTTGCAAGATTTAAGAACAAAATCTAAGACATCACATAGTATATCTATAACTGCTATAACTTCAAATTTCTTGAATTTAGTACAAAAATAATAATTTCAGAATTTACCTCTTGAAAAAGAAGGTCGTCCTGTTGAAAGTGCTTGGGTGAATGCTTGCCTGAAACTGAATATTTACCTCCCAACCAACTAGGAACATCCACTCTGGCTCCCCAGCTCCAAGAATCCTTGCGGTTTCCTGGCCCCCGAGCCCAAGGTTCCTAGCAACACCAGTTCTCATGCAAAAGTTCTCCAAAACAATATATGTCCTCCAATTTCCTCCTTCTTCCCCTCTCCCTTTCAGAATTTCCTCCTTGCCTTCTTCTTCCATAATTTTTCCCAAAAAACAAGACCCCCTTCCAAGTCCTCTCCCCTCTTCCTTATCCCCCTCTCTCGAATCCCTCTCCCTCATTCAATCCCCCAACTGTCATATCCCCTCATTAATTCCCTCACCTACCAGAATATAATAAAATAGTAAAAAGATTTATTGTATTTAATTTAATAATTAATTAAATTTAACTTAACAACTATGATCAATAAAAATCAATTGGTTACAATACAAGGGTAATGATACATGATTCATACATCCATACCAGATAAACAACATCATCAATTTAAAACACTTATACATACTAGTGTACATGTACAAGGCATGCATGTGTAGCTATCACATACAAGACTCGCACATGTACTAATGACAATAATTATCACACCTAAAGTAATTCTTGTATGCGTCCAATCCAATCAACAATACCATTGATTTCATAAAGGCTAGTAAACCATTTAAAATGTTCGCAAAATCCCTCAATTATAATAATTTAGCACAAACAACATTCACGTAGATAATTATAGTTTAGTTAATAATATATATATTTCAACAAGAGGAAATCAAGAAATTATACTATAAGGTGAAAACTCCACACACTCTCAACTACATCTAGTCATCCTTCCTCCCTAACCTACTTCCATCTTCCATCCCTATCCTTCCTTTGTTGGACTATCTTGGAGCATCAACTATATTGACCTAACTCCAGATAGAACCCGTAAGCGGAAGTGTCAACTCTCTTGACTAAGCTTCCCCAGTAGGCAACTGGCAGTCATCATCACACGTCTAGGGGAGCGTGAGCTAACATCGTCCTCCCATGACTCCAATTTTTAGAGGATACACGGTGGGAAATGCCTCCACCCCTTCTAATTATAGAACTAGGGTAAACACCCTACCATGGACAATATAGTGGCACTCTGTTGCTGGGAATTTTATCACCGTATATTCAATTTCAAGAAGTCTCACCACCTGAAAAACCTACACTTGTCCACATATCATAGCAATGCATTTGAACCAACATACTTTCACATACAAAGATTCATACCATATTGTTTCATGGTCGATGTTCACGACATCAACCTTTTATTAACATTATCCTTTGGTTATTTCATAGCCCATTGACCTGCAGATTAATCTATAACACAAACTCATACATATCCATGAATTATCATCATGTAAATTCATTTAATCATATCCTCAATTTGGTATCCACGTACCAACAACTTTAAATGTCAAAATTTTCAAGTTAGAAATAGCTTGCATAATATCCATAATAATTCAAATAACGATAAACATTCATAGAATTAACATTCACATACGTCTATATGTCTTAAAAGTTCAAGTGTATCATTAATAGTTTCACAGTAAATAGAAAATAAAGATGATTAGGCCTTAAGTAATTCTAGTTGTCTAAGTCAAAAGGTGGCATTACATACACCCAACCCTCGGAAAACATATTCTTGAGGTGGTCAAAAGAGTGAGGGATGATTTCATCGTAAGGTATCTGCATCCTCCCAAGTAGCAGATCTTGGGCTATACTTGTCCCATTGGGCCTTAACTTGGTATACCAGACGATTCCTGAGTTGTCGGACCCTACAGTCCAATATGCGTAACGATTCGACCATGAGGGTTCTTGTGTCAGATACCTGCAATTCCTTCTAATTCAGTTTATGAGATTCGTCAACAACATAATGATGTAGAACATATACATGAAAAACATTATGATTTTTATGCAAGTGGGTTGGCAGTACAAGACGATAGGCAACGGGTCCAATTCTCTCTTGGATTTTGAACGGTCCTATAAATCGAGGCGACAACTTTGTCCCCTTCCTGAATCGAATGGTACTCTTATTAGGCTTGATACGAATGAAAAGTTGATCTCCCACTTTATAACTTCAGTTAGTCCTATGTGCATCAACATAACTTTCATGTCTATCATGTGCTTCCTTTAGTCATTTCCTAATCTGAAACACTTGTTCTTCCATCTCTTGAATCAATTATGGCCCAATGGTCACTCAGTCTTCTAACCTTTCCCAACTCAACGTGTACTGCATGGACTTCCATACAAAGCTTCATAGGGTGGAATTCCAATGGAGCTATGAAAACTGTTATTGTAGGTGAACTCTACCAAAGGTAGGTACTTCTCCCAATGGGATTGATTATCCATAATATACATTCTAATAATGTCTTCCATAACCTTATTTACTTTCTCAGATTTCCCATCTGTTTCGAGATGATATGTTGTTCTTAATTTCAACTGATTTCCCAACGTTGACTGCAAACTTGTCCAAAACCTAGATGTGAATCGGGAGTCCCTATCTGAAATGATCTTCTTGGGTAACCAATGCAAATGGATGACCTCACTTATAAACATGCGTGCCACATCAGTGGCATCATAAGTGTCTCTAACTGGAATAAAATGAGCACTCTTGGTCAACTTATCAACTATCACAAGAATGACATTGTGTCTGTGCTATGTGAGTGGCAATACCACAACAAAATACATAGAAATTATTTCCCACTTGGACATAGGAACATCATGCGGTTGTAGGAGACCTGTCGGGTGGTGGTGGTCAGCCTTCACTTGTTGAAACTCTAGGAAATTGGCGACGAAATGGACTACATCACTCTCCATGCCTATCCAGAAGAAAATCTTCTTCATTTCTGCGACATTTTCTTTGCACCCGGATGTGCACAATAAAGTGCTCTATGGGCTTTGTTGAGTATGATGCTTCGAATATCCCCTCCTTTGGGGATGTACATCCTTCCCTGATATCTTAAAAATCCATCTGCTTCAAGGATATATCCTTCATACCTAGGTTATAACCGCCTCCCACTCTGGAGGGTTGAAGTAACCTTTAAATAAAAACTATCTCCAAGGAGTTGCCCCAACACTCGCTCCCTCAAATTAACTTTTAAGGGTACCAAGGAGAAGACACGTGGTCTCCTGCTCAGGGCATGTGCGACAACATTCTCCCTTCCCTTGATGTACGAAATTCCAAAATTGTACTCACTCATAAACTCACTCCATCGCCTCTGCCTACCATTGAGATCCCTTTGAGTGAATAGATGCTTTAAGCTTTCATGTTTTTTTTTTAGCTCAAAGATTCGCCCCACTAGATAATGCCTCCAAAGCTTCAGAGCTAGCATTACAACTACCAAGTCTAAATCATGAGTAGCATAAAGCTCCTCATGTTTCTTCGAATTTCTTGATGCATAAGATATCACTCCCCCATCCTGCATTAACACGACCCCCAATCCTTGCTTCGAGGCATATATGCAGACTGTGAAGTATTTTTCCATATCTGGCACTCGCAGAATTGGTGCACTAGTTAGTTAGTAACCTCTTAAGCTCAATGAATGCAATATCAAATTCCTCTGTCCATTCATACCTGACCCCCTTGCACTACAGGGTGGTGATGGGTTTTTCTATCTTAGAGAACCCTTCCAAAATCCTTCGATAATAACCAGCTAGCCCCATGAAGCTTCTCACCTCATGAGCATTTTTTGGCATTGGCCATTCCATAATGGCCTTCACCTTTTCTGGGTCCACAGAGATTCCTTTACCGGAAATGATATGACCTAAATAGTGAATCTCTTTCTAGAAGAAAGAACACTTCGAAAACTTTCCATACATTTTTTTCTCTTTAAGGCATGACAACACCACTCGCAAGTGTTCCTCATGTTCTCTTTCGTTCCTGGAATAGATAAGGATATCATCGAGAAATACATGTACAAAGCGGTCTAAGTACTTTCAAAATACACCATTCACAAGGCTCATGAATATTGTTGGTGCATTGGTCAAACCAAAAGGTACTACCACGAACTCATAATGCCCAAACCGAGTTCGAAAGGTAGTTTAAGGAATATCACCTTCCTTAATCCTTAATTGGTGATACCCTGATCGCAGACCATTTTTTGAGAAAAATTGTTTCTCCTTTCATATGATCAAAGAGATCATCTATCTGTGGCATTGGGTACCTATTTTTCATTGTAGCATGGTTCAAGTACATGTAATCTATACATATTCATAAGGAACCATCCTTCTTCTCGACAAAAATCACTGGTGCACCCCAAGGTGAGACACTAGGCCTTATTATCCCTAAGTCAAGTAGTTTATTTAACTGCATCTGCAACTCACAAAGTTCTGGCGTCATCATCCTATACGATGTCTTGAAAATTGGCTCTGCACCATGTTTTATCTCAATGGTAAAATCAAGCTCCCTCTCATGAGGTAACCTAGGCAACTCTTTCAGAAAAACATCCTCAAACTTTGAAAATACAGGATATTGATCCATGGAGGGTCCTTTCCATTCATTGACTGCTTCCACTACATATAATCAACAACCTTTCCTCATGCAAAATTTAACCTTCATGCTCAAGATAAAGCGTAGAGACACCTTCCTTCGTACACTGTGGATATCTAATGACCTTCCTTCATCATCAACACAAAGCACCCTTTTCGACAAAAAATATACTATAGCTCGATGGGATTCTAACTAGTCCATTCCAATGATTAGTTCATACGTCCCTAGAGCAGTGACGTACACCTTCAACCTAGCAGTACACACTCCCAGGTCTACTATAAAATTATCCATGCTAGGTCCTACCGCTTTCTTTTCCCCCAAATCCATCTCGACTTTTTTAAAGTCATAGTGCTCGTAGGCTACCAACCCACACTTTTATAATGCACAAGGTGAAATGAAACTATCTGTAGCACCAAAATCAAATAAAATTTTAACATTGACACGATTTAGCATACCTAACGACTCCACCACCATGGATTGATGTTCTTCTTGGTGATTATTAACCGCTGCATAAATCTGGTGGCTACTACTTGCTCTTCCCATCAGGGCCTTTCCTTCTCTATGCACAAATCCTGATTGTGACTCTGGACATTCACGCTTGTAATGAGGTCCTCCACACCCCCAACAAGTAACACAATATGGAACATGCATACTTCCCTATGACGGTCTCTTAAATGAGTTCCTTCCCCTGGAACCCCTACCCCTATTTGTTGTTCCCTAAGAAGGTTGTGGGCCTACCTGCGTCGTTGGTGATGAGTGGGATGTTGCACTCGCTAACATTGAAATATATGTTGTAACTGCTCTAGGAGCAACTCTATTTCCATAAGGAAGTGGCCTATATCTTCCTCCCCTGGAGAAATTCCTATGGGACTTCCCCACGAATCTAGGATGTTGTGGAATGGTTGACCTCACACCTCGGTTTAAGCTCATATGCTCCTCCGCGTAATGAGTGTTTTCAACTGATTCAGCTACTGATGATGGTTTCCACATCTGTACCATGGCCCTTCTCTTAGGTTTTAACCCGTACACAAAACGTTCTTCTTGTCGTTGATCGGTATCCATGTACGAGACATATTTTACTAATTCCATGAACCTGATCTTGTACTCTTCCACGGTCTTGTTTCCCTGAACTAGAGCATGAAATGCTCCTACCAGTTGTTCCTCGTAGTAAGCAGGAAAATATTTCCTCCAGAACCTTTCCTCAAAAATCTCCCATGAGACGGTGTCTGGGGTATGGTGCAACTGCCTCTCCAGGTTACCCCACCAATTCAAGGCATTGTCCCTCAACTGAAATATTTTTATCTTCTCCTTTGATGTGGAAGCATAGTATCTTAAGGAGAAACATCGTGTCATTCCTTCCAACCATGCCTCTGTACGTTCACTTGCATGACCCCTAGCAAACTCTAGGAGTTTGATCTTTTGTAGTTCTCTAGTGATGTCCCTTGGTGGAAGCCCTCCCTCTGAATCCCTCGACACTTCAAGGTTACCCACTCCAGAAGGCAGGGGTTCCACTTTGACCTTCGCTGATTGGTGTCCCTTTAATGTCTCATTAATAGCCTCTAAAGAGCACAAAATGAGAGATAATTCAGGCGATGGTGGTGGCAGCGCCGACGTTGGTGGTCCTTGCGACGATGCTCCTCGGCCTCGATTTCCTCGAGTCCTAACCATCTTGAATAACTGAATCTGCATCAACCAAATGCTTATCAGGGAAAATTTTAAGGCATTCCACATTTGCTCAAAATTATACTTGCAAATATAGGGTTAGGCATAAGTTTCTTATACTTGTCTGTAAACAGAAATTACTCCTATAAGGTGAGTGGCTAAAGGTCAGGGTCAAAAGCCTCTAAGCTTGGTAACTTGTTCGGGTAAGTTGCTAACCCTCTTGCCTTGCTAGGTAAGCTAGCGTTGTGGGGAACTTGTCAATTACCCTTACTTACATGTTTAATCAAGCATCTAACTCTTTTGTGTATCAACATGCACCACTCATGTTAATCCCCTGATAATATTATTTGTAATACACTAAATCTAATATTATCTATTTATTAATTATTAGCACTAATTTACATAGATCAATTATCTTTGGTTAATTCATGAACATTAATTAGTTAAACACTCTTCCATTAAAATATGATTATAATTCCTATATATTTGGCTCTTATAATATGTATATAAACCCC
>ML815528.1:134660-145981 GCA_009831015.1 Picea engelmannii
CCATAATGGATTTAAAACTAGAGTAAATCTATATTTATGTTTAACCATGATAGGGGATTTCTTCCATTCTGGTTGCAAGATTTAAGAACAAAATCTAAGACATCACATAGTATATCTATAACTGCTATAACTTCAAATTTCTTGAATTTAGTACAAAAATAATAATTTCAGAATTTACCTCTTGAAAAAGAAGGTCGTCCTGTTGAAAGTGCTTGGGTGAATGCTTGCCTGAAACTGAATATTTACCTCCCAACCAACTAGGAACATCCACTCTGGCTCCCCAGCTCCAAGAATCCTTGCGGTTTCCTGGCCCCCGAGCCCAAGGTTCCTAGCAACACCAGTTCTCATGCAAAAGTTCTCCAAAACAATATATGTCCTCCAATTTCCTCCTTCTTCCCCTCTCCCTTTCAGAATTTCCTCCTTGCCTTCTTCTTCCATAATTTTTCCCAAAAAACAAGACCCCCTTCCAAGTCCTCTCCCCTCTTCCTTATCCCCCTCTCTCGAATCCCTCTCCCTCATTCAATCCCCCAACTGTCATATCCCCTCATTAATTCCCTCACCTACCAGAATATAATAAAATAGTAAAAAGATTTATTGTATTTAATTTAATAATTAATTAAATTTAACTTAACAACTATGATCAATAAAAATCAATTGGTTACAATACAAGGGTAATGATACATGATTCATACATCCATACCAGATAAACAACATCATCAATTTAAAACACTTATACATACTAGTGTACATGTACAAGGCATGCATGTGTAGCTATCACATACAAGACTCGCACATGTACTAATGACAATAATTATCACACCTAAAGTAATTCTTGTATGCGTCCAATCCAATCAACAATACCATTGATTTCATAAAGGCTAGTAAACCATTTAAAATGTTCGCAAAATCCCTCAATTATAATAATTTAGCACAAACAACATTCACGTAGATAATTATAGTTTAGTTAATAATATATATATTTCAACAAGAGGAAATCAAGAAATTATACTATAAGGTGAAAACTCCACACACTCTCAACTACATCTAGTCATCCTTCCTCCCTAACCTACTTCCATCTTCCATCCCTATCCTTCCTTTGTTGGACTATCTTGGAGCATCAACTATATTGACCTAACTCCAGATAGAACCCGTAAGCGGAAGTGTCAACTCTCTTGACTAAGCTTCCCCAGTAGGCAACTGGCAGTCATCATCACACGTCTAGGGGAGCGTGAGCTAACATCGTCCTCCCATGACTCCAATTTTTAGAGGATACACGGTGGGAAATGCCTCCACCCCTTCTAATTATAGAACTAGGGTAAACACCCTACCATGGACAATATAGTGGCACTCTGTTGCTGGGAATTTTATCACCGTATATTCAATTTCAAGAAGTCTCACCACCTGAAAAACCTACACTTGTCCACATATCATAGCAATGCATTTGAACCAACATACTTTCACATACAAAGATTCATACCATATTGTTTCATGGTCGATGTTCACGACATCAACCTTTTATTAACATTATCCTTTGGTTATTTCATAGCCCATTGACCTGCAGATTAATCTATAACACAAACTCATACATATCCATGAATTATCATCATGTAAATTCATTTAATCATATCCTCAATTTGGTATCCACGTACCAACAACTTTAAATGTCAAAATTTTCAAGTTAGAAATAGCTTGCATAATATCCATAATAATTCAAATAACGATAAACATTCATAGAATTAACATTCACATACGTCTATATGTCTTAAAAGTTCAAGTGTATCATTAATAGTTTCACAGTAAATAGAAAATAAAGATGATTAGGCCTTAAGTAATTCTAGTTGTCTAAGTCAAAAGGTGGCATTACATACACCCAACCCTCGGAAAACATATTCTTGAGGTGGTCAAAAGAGTGAGGGATGATTTCATCGTAAGGTATCTGCATCCTCCCAAGTAGCAGATCTTGGGCTATACTTGTCCCATTGGGCCTTAACTTGGTATACCAGACGATTCCTGAGTTGTCGGACCCTACAGTCCAATATGCGTAACGATTCGACCATGAGGGTTCTTGTGTCAGATACCTGCAATTCCTTCTAATTCAGTTTATGAGATTCGTCAACAACATAATGATGTAGAACATATACATGAAAAACATTATGATTTTTATGCAAGTGGGTTGGCAGTACAAGACGATAGGCAACGGGTCCAATTCTCTCTTGGATTTTGAACGGTCCTATAAATCGAGGCGACAACTTTGTCCCCTTCCTGAATCGAATGGTACTCTTATTAGGCTTGATACGAATGAAAAGTTGATCTCCCACTTTATAACTTCAGTTAGTCCTATGTGCATCAACATAACTTTCATGTCTATCATGTGCTTCCTTTAGTCATTTCCTAATCTGAAACACTTGTTCTTCCATCTCTTGAATCAATTATGGCCCAATGGTCACTCAGTCTTCTAACCTTTCCCAACTCAACGTGTACTGCATGGACTTCCATACAAAGCTTCATAGGGTGGAATTCCAATGGAGCTATGAAAACTGTTATTGTAGGTGAACTCTACCAAAGGTAGGTACTTCTCCCAATGGGATTGATTATCCATAATATACATTCTAATAATGTCTTCCATAACCTTATTTACTTTCTCAGATTTCCCATCTGTTTCGAGATGATATGTTGTTCTTAATTTCAACTGATTTCCCAACGTTGACTGCAAACTTGTCCAAAACCTAGATGTGAATCGGGAGTCCCTATCTGAAATGATCTTCTTGGGTAACCAATGCAAATGGATGACCTCACTTATAAACATGCGTGCCACATCAGTGGCATCATAAGTGTCTCTAACTGGAATAAAATGAGCACTCTTGGTCAACTTATCAACTATCACAAGAATGACATTGTGTCTGTGCTATGTGAGTGGCAATACCACAACAAAATACATAGAAATTATTTCCCACTTGGACATAGGAACATCATGCGGTTGTAGGAGACCTGTCGGGTGGTGGTGGTCAGCCTTCACTTGTTGAAACTCTAGGAAATTGGCGACGAAATGGACTACATCACTCTCCATGCCTATCCAGAAGAAAATCTTCTTCATTTCTGCGACATTTTCTTTGCACCCGGATGTGCACAATAAAGTGCTCTATGGGCTTTGTTGAGTATGATGCTTCGAATATCCCCTCCTTTGGGGATGTACATCCTTCCCTGATATCTTAAAAATCCATCTGCTTCAAGGATATATCCTTCATACCTAGGTTATAACCGCCTCCCACTCTGGAGGGTTGAAGTAACCTTTAAATAAAAACTATCTCCAAGGAGTTGCCCCAACACTCGCTCCCTCAAATTAACTTTTAAGGGTACCAAGGAGAAGACACGTGGTCTCCTGCTCAGGGCATGTGCGACAACATTCTCCCTTCCCTTGATGTACGAAATTCCAAAATTGTACTCACTCATAAACTCACTCCATCGCCTCTGCCTACCATTGAGATCCCTTTGAGTGAATAGATGCTTTAAGCTTTCATGTTTTTTTTTTAGCTCAAAGATTCGCCCCACTAGATAATGCCTCCAAAGCTTCAGAGCTAGCATTACAACTACCAAGTCTAAATCATGAGTAGCATAAAGCTCCTCATGTTTCTTCGAATTTCTTGATGCATAAGATATCACTCCCCCATCCTGCATTAACACGACCCCCAATCCTTGCTTCGAGGCATATATGCAGACTGTGAAGTATTTTTCCATATCTGGCACTCGCAGAATTGGTGCACTAGTTAGTTAGTAACCTCTTAAGCTCAATGAATGCAATATCAAATTCCTCTGTCCATTCATACCTGACCCCCTTGCACTACAGGGTGGTGATGGGTTTTTCTATCTTAGAGAACCCTTCCAAAATCCTTCGATAATAACCAGCTAGCCCCATGAAGCTTCTCACCTCATGAGCATTTTTTGGCATTGGCCATTCCATAATGGCCTTCACCTTTTCTGGGTCCACAGAGATTCCTTTACCGGAAATGATATGACCTAAATAGTGAATCTCTTTCTAGAAGAAAGAACACTTCGAAAACTTTCCATACATTTTTTTCTCTTTAAGGCATGACAACACCACTCGCAAGTGTTCCTCATGTTCTCTTTCGTTCCTGGAATAGATAAGGATATCATCGAGAAATACATGTACAAAGCGGTCTAAGTACTTTCAAAATACACCATTCACAAGGCTCATGAATATTGTTGGTGCATTGGTCAAACCAAAAGGTACTACCACGAACTCATAATGCCCAAACCGAGTTCGAAAGGTAGTTTAAGGAATATCACCTTCCTTAATCCTTAATTGGTGATACCCTGATCGCAGACCATTTTTTGAGAAAAATTGTTTCTCCTTTCATATGATCAAAGAGATCATCTATCTGTGGCATTGGGTACCTATTTTTCATTGTAGCATGGTTCAAGTACATGTAATCTATACATATTCATAAGGAACCATCCTTCTTCTCGACAAAAATCACTGGTGCACCCCAAGGTGAGACACTAGGCCTTATTATCCCTAAGTCAAGTAGTTTATTTAACTGCATCTGCAACTCACAAAGTTCTGGCGTCATCATCCTATACGATGTCTTGAAAATTGGCTCTGCACCATGTTTTATCTCAATGGTAAAATCAAGCTCCCTCTCATGAGGTAACCTAGGCAACTCTTTCAGAAAAACATCCTCAAACTTTGAAAATACAGGATATTGATCCATGGAGGGTCCTTTCCATTCATTGACTGCTTCCACTACATATAATCAACAACCTTTCCTCATGCAAAATTTAACCTTCATGCTCAAGATAAAGCGTAGAGACACCTTCCTTCGTACACTGTGGATATCTAATGACCTTCCTTCATCATCAACACAAAGCACCCTTTTCGACAAAAAATATACTATAGCTCGATGGGATTCTAACTAGTCCATTCCAATGATTAGTTCATACGTCCCTAGAGCAGTGACGTACACCTTCAACCTAGCAGTACACACTCCCAGGTCTACTATAAAATTATCCATGCTAGGTCCTACCGCTTTCTTTTCCCCCAAATCCATCTCGACTTTTTTAAAGTCATAGTGCTCGTAGGCTACCAACCCACACTTTTATAATGCACAAGGTGAAATGAAACTATCTGTAGCACCAAAATCAAATAAAATTTTAACATTGACACGATTTAGCATACCTAACGACTCCACCACCATGGATTGATGTTCTTCTTGGTGATTATTAACCGCTGCATAAATCTGGTGGCTACTACTTGCTCTTCCCATCAGGGCCTTTCCTTCTCTATGCACAAATCCTGATTGTGACTCTGGACATTCACGCTTGTAATGAGGTCCTCCACACCCCCAACAAGTAACACAATATGGAACATGCATACTTCCCTATGACGGTCTCTTAAATGAGTTCCTTCCCCTGGAACCCCTACCCCTATTTGTTGTTCCCTAAGAAGGTTGTGGGCCTACCTGCGTCGTTGGTGATGAGTGGGATGTTGCACTCGCTAACATTGAAATATATGTTGTAACTGCTCTAGGAGCAACTCTATTTCCATAAGGAAGTGGCCTATATCTTCCTCCCCTGGAGAAATTCCTATGGGACTTCCCCACGAATCTAGGATGTTGTGGAATGGTTGACCTCACACCTCGGTTTAAGCTCATATGCTCCTCCGCGTAATGAGTGTTTTCAACTGATTCAGCTACTGATGATGGTTTCCACATCTGTACCATGGCCCTTCTCTTAGGTTTTAACCCGTACACAAAACGTTCTTCTTGTCGTTGATCGGTATCCATGTACGAGACATATTTTACTAATTCCATGAACCTGATCTTGTACTCTTCCACGGTCTTGTTTCCCTGAACTAGAGCATGAAATGCTCCTACCAGTTGTTCCTCGTAGTAAGCAGGAAAATATTTCCTCCAGAACCTTTCCTCAAAAATCTCCCATGAGACGGTGTCTGGGGTATGGTGCAACTGCCTCTCCAGGTTACCCCACCAATTCAAGGCATTGTCCCTCAACTGAAATATTTTTATCTTCTCCTTTGATGTGGAAGCATAGTATCTTAAGGAGAAACATCGTGTCATTCCTTCCAACCATGCCTCTGTACGTTCACTTGCATGACCCCTAGCAAACTCTAGGAGTTTGATCTTTTGTAGTTCTCTAGTGATGTCCCTTGGTGGAAGCCCTCCCTCTGAATCCCTCGACACTTCAAGGTTACCCACTCCAGAAGGCAGGGGTTCCACTTTGACCTTCGCTGATTGGTGTCCCTTTAATGTCTCATTAATAGCCTCTAAAGAGCACAAAATGAGAGATAATTCAGGCGATGGTGGTGGCAGCGCCGACGTTGGTGGTCCTTGCGACGATGCTCCTCGGCCTCGATTTCCTCGAGTCCTAACCATCTTGAATAACTGAATCTGCATCAACCAAATGCTTATCAGGGAAAATTTTAAGGCATTCCACATTTGCTCAAAATTATACTTGCAAATATAGGGTTAGGCATAAGTTTCTTATACTTGTCTGTAAACAGAAATTACTCCTATAAGGTGAGTGGCTAAAGGTCAGGGTCAAAAGCCTCTAAGCTTGGTAACTTGTTCGGGTAAGTTGCTAACCCTCTTGCCTTGCTAGGTAAGCTAGCGTTGTGGGGAACTTGTCAATTACCCTTACTTACATGTTTAATCAAGCATCTAACTCTTTTGTGTATCAACATGCACCACTCATGTTAATCCCCTGATAATATTATTTGTAATACACTAAATCTAATATTATCTATTTATTAATTATTAGCACTAATTTACATAGATCAATTATCTTTGGTTAATTCATGAACATTAATTAGTTAAACACTCTTCCATTAAAATATGATTATAATTCCTATATATTTGGCTCTTATAATATGTATATAAACCCCGGCCCCGGATGGGGTGACACGCGGCATAAAGGAAGTGACACCCGGACTCGCACTCAGCGTTGGTTTAATGGCCGATGGCCGCCACCCACACCTTCGCATTAACGATGGTGGACGGCCATAGCAGAGGACATGCGACGGAGGTACTCCTCCCTCGTGTGACAATTAACCCTCCCTGTGCACACGAATTCATCGTTGTTATGGATGGACGGAGGCTATGGCAGTTTGGTTATGGTTTTTATTTTGAGCCCGAGCAGTGGAGGAAGGCTCCTGGTGCAGCTATGCCATGGTTATTTACCGCCTTCTCTCTGCATTCTGAGAATATTTTCCAGGGATGGTGGCTTCTCTGTGGGTCTCAACAAAGTTGGCTTGCCTGCGCTCAGCACTCGCAGCCACTCTCGACCTGGTTCTCTTCTAATTTAGCTCTGCATTTGATTGGCATTTTCTTGGGTACAATGGTCAGGAAGCGAGGAAAGCCTTGACGGGGTTCTGCTTGGGACGCGCACAAAGCGAAGAGGCGCCGGGAGGAGGAGCTTGAAAGGGCCTTGGATTTGGCATCTTCCATTCTCAGGAAGAAGGCACGGGTTGAGAGGAGGGCGGTGCTCAACACCATCATTGAATAGGGAGTTGGATGCAGCAGGACTGAGAAGGAGACCGAGCCCGCGGATTTGTTTTCTAGTTGTATTGTGGAGGAGGACCTATCAATTGGGGACTTGTTGTGCGATGAGAAGCCAAGTGCCATGGATGTGCTCAGCAGGCAGGAGACCAAGTGCATCTCGACTAAGGACGATGACCTTCCTGGCTTCCTGGTGGAATAAATCCTATGGACGGGTGACCTGCAAGTTACAGGTGCCGAGAAGATGGTAAGAGCAGAGATGGTTATGGTGCAGAGGAAGCTTGTGGTTGGCATTGGCGAAGCTGTGGAACTGAAGACTGCTCCTCCTAGTGGCCTGGGTGGCGGAACGCATGGTCCTCTCCTTAGCGACGAGCACCTAGCCTTGGTGTTCGAGCTCCGTAGCCACATTGCGGACTTGGAACACAGGGCCCTCATTATGGGCCAGCGCATAGATTTTCTCCTTGATGCGCTTTTCGGGGCTCCAGCTCAGCGAAAGTGCCCCCTATGCATGCAGACTTTTGCCATTTCGGCGGGGACTGGAGGGAGCGACACGTCACCGGGTGCCTAGGCTACTCTATTTTCCAGGTTTTTAGTTTTTATGTGTAATTTCTCTAGGTTTATCTGGACCACTGGCATCTGTCCTGGTTTCCTACGGGCAGGACATATGTCTCTTTTCTTAATGTATTACTGTATAACTACTAGATGCCTCCCAATAATGTTGGTTTTCGGTTACCGGCAGCATTTTTTGGTGACTGTAGCCATGAATCTGTTTATTTTGTCAAAGTTTTGAGATAATATAATATAGCAGGTACTACACCTTTTTTATTTAAAAAAAAAAAATATGTATATAAACCCCCCTTTACTAATATACATTTTATAACCTTAAATAATTTATTTATATGTCTAACCATGCATTATACATTTATAACCATAAAATACTTTATTTATATACTTCATAATTTAATTCAAAATTTATTTATATATAATTTAAATCAAAATTATTATATATATAACAAAGTAATTATATACAATTATATTTATAAAAATTAAAATAAATTAAAAATAAAATCAAATAAACAAAACAATAAATGGAATTATAATTTACTTAAATAAATCATAGTAAAAACAAATGCAAAACAATACGGGGCGAACACGGGGCCTTGCATGCCCATGTGCCCCTCCCCCCCCTTCCTTCCAACAATAAAATATCAACACTAAAACCCCCCTTGCTTTGCTACCTCATTTCATTTGTTAGGGTTTTGGTTTATTATTTCTGAGCGGATGTGCATAGGGGCAGCCATTGTTCGAGCTTCAATCCCATAGAACCCAAATCTTTCTTTATTGTTGGGGTTTTCTCTATAGTGGTCTTGCTGGTTTGTTGGGGAGGGCATGGCTGCCATGGGTGGGCGACCCAGCTAGGCAAGCGATGCATAGCACATGGACCTGCGCCCTGTGGGCTTTTCTCCTCGTGGTTTAGTGTTGGTGGAAGAGACAGGTAATGCACTACCCTTTTGTGGGCTCTCTTCCTCATGGCTTGGGTGCTTGGTCTTGGTTGCAACTTGTGCTAGTGGACGCATCGTGCAAAAATAAACACCCCTCATGGGCTCTCTTCCTCATGGCTTGACGCTTGGTTTCTAGGATGGCGGAGGTCCAGGACGTTGGGGACGAAGCGCTTTGTCTCATTAAAATGGGCGTCGACAAGACCAAGGATATAGACAAATACACCTCTGGAAAGGCCAAGGATGTGGCTTCTTCTGACCTCAACGTTGCAGGGACTATGAAAGATAGAGCAGAAGAGGTCATGAAGGATCAAGCGCATGATAAGTATGATAAAAATGGACTAGTGTACGAGTCGGCCAAGGACAAGGTATCTCAAACTCTGGGCTCTTTAAAATATGCAGGCTTCGTAGTGAAAGAGGTTGTGTCTTCCCACCTCATCGATGGAAGAGAGGGACATCCAGAGGATTTGAAAGATGGAAATACTAGCAGTTTCGGAGTCGGAGAAACCTTGAAATATGCCTTTGAAAGACTAGCAAAGAAATTTACAAGTTCGAAGAAGGAACTCGAGAATGTCGATTTGTATAAGGAGAAGATGAGAGAGATATTTGATTCTACCAAAGAGAGAGAAAAGAAGAGCAGGGAGGACTTGTCTAGAGGCGCTTCCACCAAAGAGAGTTTTGAGTACATGGCAAGCAACATCTATGGGTTTGCCAAGGGTAAAAATTCTTATGTCGAGGAGAAGATTAAAGAGGAGGGAGAGAAAGACCTAAAAACTGCAGGTGAGACTTATGATTCTGCCAAGGAGTCCATTAAGAGGGTTTGAGATTATGTGCATTGAACTGTAGAGGATGTCAAGGAAATGTTGAGGGTTAAAGAACATGAAGAAGAGTAGCAGGCGGATCTGAAATCAAATGTCGAAGAGGACGACATCTTATACAAGTTCTAACAAGTTGTTGACGAGGTTTATCGCTTGTCTCCAGAGTTGTTGGAAGCAGTCGGGAAGTTAGAAAAACAAGTTTTGGGATTTCCCCAAGTGGGATCCTCCTACATGATGCTTGGACAAGCCTTGGCGTTGGGATTTTTTTCTTCAACACTTGGTATAAAGCTTTGGTATTTTGTGTTGGTACGCAAACTTGGAGATTGGGCTAGGCCCAACAGTTTTTTTTTGTTTATATCATTGCATTTTTTTGTATATATTATTGCAATTTTTGTTTATGTTATTGCAATTTTTTTTGTTTACAACTTATGCAGATCATCATCTTGGTGACCTTTGCAATTTACCAGTGGCTGTACAATTTGGGTAAAAGGGTCAAAGGTGATCATGTGCAAAGGTGTGCAAAGGTCTTCATGTTAACAATTTTTTGTGGCTAGAACATAGATGGAAGAATGGAATAGGTTTGCAAGGCTCCTCCTACTACCTTCACCTAATTCAAAATTCTCATATTTGTTTTTTTTTTGGGGGGGGGGGGGGTATTATTTATAAGAGTTATTCTATGGTTTCTTAGTGGTAATTTCAGGGTTTTGAGCATTATTTAAGGGTTTTCTGGGTTATTTCTACTCAGTATTAGGACATCATGTCTAAATTTTTGTCTTAAGGTGAGTAGGCCCTAGGTTCCAGTTTTGAAACCTGGCTCTGATACCATTTGTCATAGCCATAATGGCTTTAAAACTAGAGTAAATATATATTTATGTTTAACCATGATAGGGTATTTCTTCCATTCTAGTTGCAATATTTAAGAACAAAATCTAAGACATCACATAGTATATCTATAACTGTTATAACTTGAAATTTCTTAAATTTCGTACAAAAATAATAACTTCATAATTTACCTCTTGAAGAGGAAGGTCGTCTTGCTGAAATTGCTTGTTGAAAGTGCTTGTCGGAATGCTTGCATGAAACCAAATATTTACCTCCCAACCAACTAGGAACAGCCTCTCTGACCCCCTAGATCCAGGAATCCTTGTGGTTTCCTACCCCCCGAGCCCAAAGTTACCAGCAACAATAGTGACCCTATAAAAGTTCCCCAAAATAATTTATGTCCTCCAATTTGCTCCCTCTTCCCCTCTCCCTTTCATAATTTCCTCCTTGCCTTCTTCTTCCAGAATTTTTCTCCAAAAACAAGAGCCCCCTTCCAAGTCCTCTCCCCTTTTCCTTATCCCCCTCTCTTGAATCCCTCTCCCTCATTCAATTATCCAACTGCCTTATCCCCTCATTAATTCCCTCACCTACCATAATATAATAAAATAGTAAAAAAATTCATTGTATTTAATTTAATAATTAATTAAATTTAA
>ML815529.1:3376-31317 GCA_009831015.1 Picea engelmannii
GACCAATTTCTCATGATTTTGAATAGTCTACTTAGCACTCATTGCATCGAGTGATGTTCACAATGGTGAAGAAGTGGGATTGAAACTAGCAAAATGAATCACATAGCATCAATCATCACTTCTAGGGCTTGCACCCGATAATAAGGACTTTTCAGGAGGTCACTCATCCCAACGCTTTTCTAGCTCAAGCACGCTTAACTATGGAGTTTTCCCCACAATCATGCCCACTTAGTGATATGAAAATCCTTAGATGTCAAATTACTCTTTACAAACACATTAACATCTAACCCGATTTAGAAGTTATGATCGTCTTGATTATTAGCAAATATCATGTGATTATGCTTACTTATCCAAAATTAATTAACATTGATGAATAAATTACGAAAATAAAATGTTGAAAAATGAGAGAAATAGAGACAACAAGAACAAGGCACATTACACAAGTTGTTAACGGAGTTCACCCATCTCAAGTTACATCTCTAGGTCTTCTTCCAAATGAGAGACCACTCAATTAAAGCTCAAATGCTTGATACAATAATGACTCTACTTGTTTTTTAACAATGACCTTCTAAATTGTTGTTCAAATTCAGAAAACAGAGGTCACCATTGAATTCCTCTCAAAATTATGAGAAAAATGAGTATAAACACCCTATATTTCTCTCAAAGAACTTTATGGCACACAAAACAATGTACAACCAAAATCTTAGCACGTCTTGGCACGAATTTCGATGCAACTGCTCTACAACTTGCCATGCAATTCTCTTGCTCTCAAATGATTGAGCGTGTGTCTTTATATAGGCTAGGTCAGGGGGTCGAACCCCACCAAACTCCATAGATTCCTAGTGCAAAATTAATTAAATTTAAATATAAAGATTCTGATTCGTTTTAACAAACCATATTGTTGGCGCAACGATCGGAGCTTATGGTTAAGTTGTTAGAATATTCCCAAATATTCTTGTGGAGGTCTTGGGTTTGATCCACATCAAACCCAACAACATTTAATACCCCTTAGCCAATATTGGCCAATCAGAGAGTGCCACGTGGCACTCTATGATTGGTCCACCTCTCACGCTCTTACAGTCAACGACATGTCAACACATAGTCAACCTACCAATTGGATGTATGGATGCCACGTGGAAAATTCTAACTGGTCCTTTTACCTGTATAGATGTACCACGTCACTATATGACATGCCACGAGTCATCCTTGCAGTGATGCCATGTGGCAATTTTTTACTGGTCCAACTGGGCGTTGAAAACACCATAATTGAGTGACACATGGCAACCTATCATGTTGCCACGTCAATATGTTGACATCACCATGTTCCACGTCAGTTGCATGGATGGTCACATGGAAGCCTATTGGTCTTCCACGTGGCACCCCCATTTTACCATTTTCCCCTTATTTTTGCCGAAACTTTAAAAGGCCATAACTTCCTCATACGACGGTTTTTTTAGGCCGTTCAAATTGCAATGGAAAATTCTCATCAAGCTTTACGTGATGAAGTCATTTCCATCATCATTTTAAACTATCAATTTTTTAGCCTTCCTAGATCTACCTGGATCATTCCTCCCTGCTAGAAACCTTTTGGACCACCAAAAGTCTGGATTGCTCAGTGACTAAGTGAGGATAAATCTCCCTCACTTTCTCGATCTTTATCCATCTTGACTTGCTTGGATGTACCCCTTTAAGACCAACTCGAAGATATTTGACATCACCTCGTCGTGAATTCCCGGTTCTTCTATCAAGGATAACATCTTCCTACAACTTATCTAAGTACTTAGGAACAAAATCATCAACTGTCGGAACCTAAACACCTTCATCTTCATCCATAATCAAAGGAAGCTCATAAAGTTTCAAATTCTCAACATTCACCACTGAATACATTTTCATATAAGATGACAGATTTAAGTGAAATGCGTTAGTACCAATATTCTCCAAAATCTCTAATGGACCATACCGGATTGTTTTGATCTTTTTACTTTCAACCTTCATTCTGTCCTCGTTGATATGTAACCATACTTGATCACCAACTTGGAATTGATGATCAACTCGATGTTTTTCATGCCTCACCTTGCACTTGGCTTGGATCTTCTCCAATTGTTCCTATACTGCTTGATGTACCCATTGGATCCTCTCAATGAACCTCTTAGCTTTGTCGGCATCATATTTTCCATCCTCTTTGCTCGCTTCTCTAAAAGAAAAATCCATAGGTGATTTAGGCAAGTATCCCAAACATGTTTCAAAAGGAGATGTCTAAGTAGAAGAATGCTTGGCACGATTATAGGCATGTTGTACATAGTGCAACTATTCATCCCACAACTTAGGATGTTTACTACAATACCCTCATAGCAAATGTATTGTTGTCCTGTTTACCACCTCTGTCTCTCCATCTGTCTGTAGATGAAAAGTTGTGCTCTTCTTTAACTTAGTGTCCATTAAATCCCACAAACTAGACCAAAACTTCCCCAATAACCGAGAGTCTCAATTAGATACAATAGATGTAGGCAACCTAAAATGAACCCAAACATTTGCAAAGAACAATTGTGTTGTTTGTTCAGTTGTTGCTTGCTTCTTGCAAGGAATTAAGATACACATCTTACTGAACCTATCTACCACGACATATGAGCAATCATGACTTGTTTTGGACATCGACAAATCCCCTACAAAATCCATGGACACACTTTCTCATGGTTGAGAAGGCATTGGAAGTGGTGTATATAACCCCAACTTTCTATTGCCAGGCTTGTTTGTGGCACACAAAACATACCCTTTTACATACTTGGAAATTGTTTCATTCATTCGAGGCCAATAACAATATCTTTGCAACTCTGCTATTGTCTTTCCTACCCCGAAGTGACCATAAATAAGAGATGTATGGGCTTCCCTGATTACATTTTCTCTTTCATCTCAAGGTATACAAAGCTTTCCAATGATATAATAAATTATCATGCACATGATAATAAAATTATTCTTTTTGATTGCCATGAGTTAGAGCTTCATATACATCTTTAAAATCATCATCTCTAGCATATTGTTCGACAAAATTTTCATGGGCTAAAGAATCATGCTTTAGTATTGTAGATGCATTGACTATTGGTCTTTATAACATATCTACAACCTTGTTATGAATGCCCTTCTTATACTTAATTACCAAACAGAATTGTTGTAAGAAACCCATCCACCTAAAATGTCATTATCGTTGTAGCTTGGTTTGTGATTGCAAATATTGTAATGCTTTATGGTTTGTGTGAACTATTGTTTCCTTCCACATTGAGTAATGCTTCCATTTTTTCACACTTTGCACCAAAGCATACAATTCTTTATCATATGTTGGATAGTTAATTATTGCTTGAGTAAAAGTTTTAGAATGGTAACAAATAGGTTTACCTTGTTGCATCAAGACCGCTCCCATGGCATATTTGCTTGCATCGATTTGTATTTCAAATGGCTGATGCAAATCCGACAGAGCCAACACTGGCGTGGTACTTATTTTCTCTTTCAATGTCTCAAATGCTTTATGTTGGTTGCCTCCCCACTTAAATAATTGTTTCACACTTGTCAATGCATGCAAAGTGTTATGGTTCACTAATGTGAATAAGGTCTGAGTTTTGTCAAATATGTTTATTGAGTTTTAGAGTCATGACTTGGTCTTGTAAAGACCAAGACATGACTCATTTAAAAGTGATCTTGCATAATTTCAAAGATCAAAGTCACGTCAAATGATCATCATGGTAATGTAAAATGTGATATGGCATGCACTTGAGTCTTATCAAGTTGTATAATGTTATTGTACTATTCTGCTACTTGGACAAATAATTTTCCTCCAGCACTGCAAAGCTCGCTGTGAAAGTTCCTAGAGTTTTACAGTGAACACCTGTCATCGTATTATTGATCTTACCGTGCAATCATGGAGATTAGATCGAATCTTTTGAACATGAGGACATGGGGGGACAAGAATACATGATTGGTTTATAAGTAACATCCTCCCTCATTCAAAAGCATCTCTGACGATAAAAAAATCCCTAAAACTCTTTTCGTCGTGAAAGTTCCAACACGCTACAAAATTGCTTTGTTTCGCTGCGAAACTGCTATATTTTAGACGTTGACTTCAAGCACGGATTCTGAGCAGCTGGAAATGAATTTTTGAAAACCAAAAGATTTTTTTGTTGGGAATGGACCCATTCACAAAACCTCTTTCAGTTTCTATAGAGGTGTCATGGTTTGGAATATTCAAATGGATCTTTACAACCCATTTTTCCAGATTTAAATATTAAATAATTTCCTGTTTTAGTCATTATCTTTGGGCGTGGTTTTTGAGAATCAAGAAATGAATTTTTGAAAACCAAAAGATTTTTTTGTCAAGAACGGACCCATTCACAAAAACCTCTCTCAGTTTTTACACATCTATCACGATTTGGGAGATATGAAGGTATCTTTGACCCCTATTTTTCAGGGTTTCGCCAGATTTAATTTCATACAAATATGCTTATGGTTGAGGAGACATCTCATCAGTTCAACCTGTACATCAAACTTATCATTCTCTTTTATCATTACATCCAACACAACAAGGATAATTGAGTTGTTTCATGAGTCATCTATTAAAATCTTTTGTAAAGATCTTAGATCCATTATTTTTGGATCTGAGATTTGTGAAAACTTTTTATATAAACAATGGAAAAAAAGGAAAAGAAGGGGGGGTTCGACCTAGGAAAAAGAGAGACTCTTGTGCATTGTACATTTCTTGTGCTTTTAAAGAAAGATCAATAGAGAAGTACAAAGTATTTTTGCAGTAGAGATTCATGTGCCAATTGTTTTCCAAGTTTTGTGTTCCTTCTCATGTGTATGCTATTCTTATTGTTTTCATATGAATGTTCATTCTTCTTGTTCTAAACCAGTTTAAAAGGATTCAGAAGTCATCATAGTTGATGCTCTGAGTATTTTATTCATCCTTCTAAAGTTACATTTGAAATTCATCTAGCGTTAGATGCTTCAAGTGTGGTGGGTTGTTAATCTTCATTCCTCCATTATACTACAACCAGCTTTAAAAAACTTGGGAACATAGTCTTCTTGCCTCTGTTATAAATCTGCTCATTCACCAGTTATTAATCATTTTAATTGATAGTTTCAAGCTCTTATCTCCATGCCCAATGATCCTTGCTTCCCTATCCTACCAACTATATTTTGAAGGAGACCCCATTACATTACAAATCTGGCCATTGTGTTTCATTTCAATATGTTATTGAAGTACATTGGACAATAGACTTGCAGAGAGAGCCCTCTCTGACTGAAAGGGCCAACTTTCAGTCTAAAGATTGGTTTGAAAAGGTTACCTTTGTGGTTTTCTCCTACAACGTAGAAAATTACAGAATGATAACACAAAGGAGCTGCTATGAAAGAGAAATTAGCAATGAATTTCCTCCAATATTGAACTGCCCCTAAGAAGCTCCTGACTTTTGTGGCAATATTAGGGTTGGGCCAATTCACGATGAATTCCACCTTTGAGAGATCTATCTTTAGCTAACCATTCCCTACAATATAACCCAAGTACACTAGAGAGGTTTTTCCAGTTCAGATTTTGACATCTTTACATACAACTTCTCCCTTTTCAAAAGTTCAAATACTTTTCCAACATGCATTATATGATCTTCCCATGTTTGTCTAAAGACCAAAATATCATCTAAGTAGACAATGAAAAAATCATCTACAAAAGGCCTGAATACATCATTCACTACCCTCATAAATGTCACAGGAGCATTGCATAAACCAAATGGCATAACCAACCATTCAAACAACCTGTGTTTTGTCTTGAAAGTAGTTTTCCACACATTACTTTCTACAATCCTAATTTGATGGTAACCACTTCTCAAATATAACTTAATGAAATAGACAACATTTTTCAACTGATCCAATAAATCATCAATTCTAGGAAGAGGATATCGATTCTTTACCGTGATCTTGTTTAATGCTCGAAAGTCGATACACATCCTCCATGTACCGTCTTTCTTTGGAACCAATACAATAGGAGAGGAACTTGGCCTTATGATTCCTTTACCGAGCAACTCCTGAACTTGTTTCTTTATCTCTGGACTCTCTATCATTGATGACCTGTACATACCAATGTTAGGAAGAGGAGCATCTTGCTGAAATTAATTTCATGTTTAACCTCCATCTTAGGAGGCAACCATGTAGGTTCCTGAAATAGCTCATCATGGTAAGAAATAATCTTTACCAATTCCTGCTTATGACATGGATCACAACCTGAAAAAGCATCTAATGCATCTTCCTCTTTTTGCTTCACCATCGCGAGAACAAAAGATTTACTAGCATTTAGAAGTCTCTTCATTTGTCATGTGCTCACTAAAGAAACATTAGTTTTAATACGATGAGCTCTAACAATATATTCAATCTCGTCTTTGAAAAGGTGATATTTGTTTTCTTCGTGATAGAATATGGATTTCATGTCAAATAAGTATGGACTACCCAAGACAATACCACAAATGTCAAGTGGTACTACATCCAACACAATCTCATAAGTGAACTTGGAAGTAATTGCAAACCTAATTTTACATTGTTTAGTTACTTGCAACTTAGCATCCTTACACACCCAACCTAATGGATATGGTTTCACATGAGGTGTAGTCTATAAACCAAACTTATTAACAATTGCTTCAGATATTAAATTCACTTGAGATCCATTGTCAAACAAAGTATCTATCTCTGTATGCTTCATTATAACCCTTACATGGAAAAACTCACTTCATTTATTTTGATTAAGAACACTTTCCAATTTAGCAGATTGAACTGAAGAACTAGAACCAACAATAGATGTACCTTTACTTCCCATTTCTATGATCTTAGTTTCATCTCCTTAATTTGATCCCAAATCCTATTGAGTTGTTGCAACAGTATTTTGTTTCCCCTTGTCTTGGAACTTCTTTGGTCGAAACTCTAGATGCAACTTCCAACACTTTGTCTCATCATGTCCTTTCCTCTTGTAGTGAGAACATGTAGGCATTTCTTCAGCTTTCTTCATTGTAGTTGGCTTCTTACTCTTCCTTTTTCCCTTTGACCACCTCTCAAATTTGTATGACTTATTATCCTCTATGTAGTATGCCGAAGATATGAATGCATACCACCAATGTATTTCAGAAGAGTTTCATGAGTATATAATGGAATTCCTAAAGATAATGCTTTCTTCTTGAATTCTTGTGTATATACTTGAACATTTTTCCCTTTCCCTTGCCTTAGATGTTGCCAATTTATTATTGTTGTTTGTATATAAGCTAACAGACAAAATTGTTTTCTTAATGTAACAGTGAATTCATCCCAAGAAGAAATTACTTTACCTTTTTGGATGATATTTGTCTGTCTCCTACTCTCCCACCATATCAAGGTTGTTCCACTCAAAGGAAGAGTAGCCAACTGTATCTTTGCAGCGACATCCATGTTTTTATGTACCCTACAATATACTTCAATTTGTTTGATCCAATTGTCCAACTTCTCTACATTTAATTCTCCATCATAAATCGAAAAATCAAATTTTACATCTAACTTTAATAAAGGAAAATCATAACAATGAGAGGACTTCTTAGAAGACTTTTTTTTATGAGGAGAATGTTCACTCTCACAAGAAGAAAAAAAAGATGATGATAATGATGATGGCGGGGGGGGGGGGTGAATGAAGCTCTAGAGGTTCTTCACCTCCTCTTTCGCCTTCAACTTCTATCGATGTTTTGGCTCCTCCTTGAGCCTTATGGTGCTATTCTTCCACAATTTTATTTATCTTGAGAAATTCCTTTATCAAGTTCTTGAAGCTCATTATAGGATCTTCTCCTCCTTCATATGCCATTCCTCTTTTTCAAAATTCTCTTTGAATTTATGGGTTGAAGTCTTCAAGCATGCCTTCACTTAGCTTGGATTTGGACCTCGTAAGCATTCACTTGCAAACACTTGTCAAACTAGCTCTGATACCATCTTGATATGAAAATCCTTAGATGTCAAATTACTTTTAAACACACATTAACACCTAACTCGATTCAAAAGTTATGATGTAAAACCCCTATTTCCCCAGCTTGTAATTACTCATTAATTATGATCATCGTGCTATGGCATGTGAACAATGTAAATGTATTGTTGTTTGGATTGCTAATAACTGACTATGGAGGTAAGGCCTTGAAGTAATAGCCATGATATCACTAGAGAAAAGAGTGAGGAAACCGTAGAGAGGGTTCATTATGTCAAAATGACCCAAACTCTCTTTGTTGAAATAATAAGCGTCATCCAGATTCCAAGGA
Source organism: Picea engelmannii (assembly GCA_009831015.1). Classification (NCBI taxonomy): domain Eukaryota; kingdom Viridiplantae; phylum Streptophyta; class Pinopsida; order Pinales; family Pinaceae; genus Picea; species Picea engelmannii. The sequence goes on from ML815529.1 coordinate 11,674, forward strand.
AGAATCAATTAATGAAATAAGGATCAGTGGTTTAACAATCAACTGCCCCCATGAATGGAAGTATGGAGGATCTGGCTGGGGAGATAGAAAGTTATCAACCTAAAGTATCACAAAGGGCAATTTTACCTGCAGGATCAGATTGACCCGAGTTTCCTTCTGATAGAAAGAATGAGACAGGTGGAGAACCTTCTTGAAGAAGACAAAAGGGCGTGCAAAAGAATACAAGAGAGGACAAACAAGAAGGAGACACACAGAGAGAGGGCAGACATGACTGGGATATGCAGAGGAAAGGAGGGAGAGCGCGAGAGGCTCTCCAACTGAGAAGAAGAAGAACTGGGAGCTTGATATGTTGTTTTGGTTACTACATAGAACATGAAAAATGATCTCTGAGAAGCTACAGAAGACATGACATGAACAAAAGATCGCAAGCTTGATGCTGAGGGAGCATCTGAAAAACCTCACAGAGATTGTGACAGAGAATGAACCTCTGAGAAACTGCAAAGGTTCCCTAGTGATATCATGGCTTGGCACGGGGTTTGCCAGAGTGATAAGAATAAATGCCTCTGAGCCTATGGTTGGGTGGAAAGGCAGACACCCACATTCAATTAGTTGGTTGCAACATGTAATAGATAAGTATTTATTGAACCTTGTGCAATTGAATTTAAACACATGATTGAATGTCTGTGTATGTGACTAGGATTTGCAGCATTTAATTTATACAGAGAATGCCTAATTGTTCTTTTGTAAGCCATTGCATGCGAATGAGTGCAAGGTGATAAGTTGGGCCTTTGGGTTGGTTCGAAGATACCCCGCCTTGTGTTAGAACTTAAGGTTATACGAATTTGGAGGGCCCTTCCTTCAAACTAGTAGCCTAAGAGACCACAGACTCGTGCCCATGGCCTTAACCAAATCTCAGCTAAGAGTAGAGCTTACAGCCCGAGATTCATTAGAGGGTCCATATGATCAGGGTCTAGGAACCCTGTGCTAGTCCGAAAGGAGCTAGCTCTTATTGGCTTCGGAGCTCTGGGAGCTTGAAGCTCTGGGATGTTAAAACTTCACAACCACCAACACTCCCGAATGCTGGAGTTGTGAAGTATTGTGGACCATCAAACTTAGGATCCTTCAGGATCCCTCTCAGTCATTAGATCGAGCCTAGGAAAGAGGTAACACTAAGTACTTCAACGAAGTTCCACTCCGGGAGATATGAGGAGTGTTGCGCTTTGGGTCGAGAACCCCCGAAGACTGGAGTAGATATCGATCACCCATTGTAGAGTGCACGTGGACTGTTGATTAGAGCTCTCCATGTGTTCGGAGTTCGGAACTCCGGAAGGAAGTGTGGTTCAAGGCGAGGAAACCCCTGAACGTTGAAGTTACGAAGTGACGTGAACCGACGATTTAGGAATACTTCAAGATCCCTCCTGTCCGTTGGATCCAGACTATAGTTAGCACTTCGGTGAAGTTTTACTTCAGGAGGATGGTGACATCATGACATTAAACTCCTTGAATATCAGAGTTGCGAAGCAATAAGGATTGTCGATCTAAGGACCCTTCAAGATCCCTCTCAACTGTCCGATCAACCAAGAGGAAGGACTCATGTAAAACACTTCGGTGAAGTCCTACTCTGGGAGGAAAGGAGTGTGAAGCATGTATAGCCCCCCCAAACGCCAGAGCTGAGAAGTGACAAGTGTCGTAGATCGATGGGTTACGTGGACACACCTTGACCATGAAATTGAAGGGCTTGGAAGGCTATCAGTCTGGAGTGATGTGGCACAATGACATCATCTAGGGTGACGTGGACCCACGATTAACATGCCACGTGTCACCTGGATTCATGCATTCCATAGACCCTATAGGCCCATTAATACATGACACGTGTCACTCACTGAAGGGGCCACGTGTCACCTCTACCTTGCCGCGTATTACACCTGGCACTCACTGCTTAGTCCATTTGGCAGGAGGAGTGTGAGGGACCCACCTGTATTTTCCCTTATATCTAGTATAACAACACATGCGAGAGTGGACCCTTCGGGAGTCTGGGACTTTGGGACTTTGGAGGTATGGAGTGTGGTGTTGAGGATAAGTTGAAAGGGATGAAGGCCAGAGCTACGTGGCATCATTTCAAAAGTCTGAGAATTCAGGACTCTGGAGGACCTGTGTGCACAAGAGAAAAGAGACGTTCAACGTCGAACGTCGAATTCCTTGCTAGCATGTGTGTTAGACGAGGATCAAATCTCGTTATTGGATTGGATGGTGGATGGACTTCCAACTATGGATATAGGAGCTTGAGGATGGTACGGGTGAGGTGGACCTACATGGGTGCCACATGGCCTTCGACCAATGAGGCTCGCAAAACTTCGGAAGGGCATAACTTCCAAACTAAAGCTTGGGTTGGAGCATGGCGACAATGGTTGGAAATATCTTGATGAGTAGAAGAGGATGAAAACCTCGGATAGAGGATCCGAGATGATGGAGGGAAGCAAAATTTTGATGCCCCTTAAGGGGTTGGGTGTGTTACATATGATCGTCTTGACTATTTGCAAATATCATGTGATTATGCTTACTTATCCAAAATTCCGATGAATAACTTGTGGAAATAAAATGTTCAAAAATGAGAGAAATAAAGGCAACAAGAACAAGGCACATTACACAAGTTGTTAACGGAGTTCACCCATCTTGGGTTACGTCTCTGGGTCTGCTTCCAAATGAGAGACTGCTCAATTAATGCTCGCATGTTTTATACAATAATGACTCTACTTGTGTTTTTAACAATGACCTTCTAAATTGTTGTTCAAATTCAAAAAATAGAGGTCACCACTGAAATCCTCTCGAAATTCCAAGAAAAAAGTGTTAAACACCCTATATTTCTCTCAAAGAACTCTATGGCATGCAAAACGATGTACAACCAAAATCTTAACACCTCTTGGCATGAATTTCGATGCAACCGCTCTACAACTTGGCACACAATTATCTTGGTCTCAAATGAATGAGAGTGTGGCTTTACATAGGCCAAGACAGAGGGTCGAACCCCATCCAACTCCATAGATTCCCGGTGCAAAATTAATTAAATTTAATATAAATATTCTGGTTGGTTTTAACAAACCATACTGTTGGCACAATGGTCGGAGCTTATGGTTAAGTCGTTGGAATATTATCGAATATTCTCGTGGAGGTCTTGGGGTTTGATCCACATTGATCCCAACAACATTTTATACCCCTTATCCAATATCGGCCAATCGGAGAGTGCCACATGGCACTCTCTAATTGGTCCACCTATTGTACAGTCAATGCCACATCAACGCACAATCAACCTGCCAATTGGACATATGGATGCCACATGGCGACTTCTAACTGGTCCACTTTCCTATAAAGATATACCACCTGACTACCATATCATTGTATGACATGCCACATGTCATCCTTGTTGTGATGCTACGTGGACCATACGGATGGCACGTGGCAACATTTTACTAGTCCAACTAGGTGTCGAAAATGCCAAAACTCAGTGACACATGGCAGCCTCTCATGCTACCATGTCAACATGATGAAATCATCATGACATCACCCTATTGCCTATCAGTTGTATATATGGTCATGTGGCAACATGTGGGTCTGCCACATGGCACCCCAATTTTGCCATTTTCCTCTTGTTTTTATCAAAACTTTCAAAGGCCATAACTTCCTCATACGACATATGTTTGAGGCCGTTCAAATTGCGTTGGAAATCTCTCGTCGATCTCTACACGATGAAGTCATTTCCATCAACATTTGATACTATCAAATTTTTAGCGTTCTTAGACCCACCTGGATCACTTAGCTTGCTACCCCATTTGAAAACCTTGTCAAGTATTGTGCCTTATGAACTATTCAATTAGAGCTCCCTTGACTCTTTTTATTTAAGCATTGAGGGGATTCCACAATCCAACATATGATATATTGTTATCAATATTATCTGCGTAGAGTAAGTCATTAATCTATGACCCATGTCCATGAGTATTAGTCACAACTGACCAATTTCTCATGACATTGAATAATACTCTTAGCAGTCATTGCATTGGATGATGCTCATAGGGGTGAAGAAGTGGGAAACTAGTAAAATGAATCACATAACATCAATCATCACTTACAAGTCTTGTGCCCAGTAACTAAGACTTCCCGAAAGGTCACCCATCCCAAGACTCCTCTGGTTCAAGCAAGCTTAATTGTGGAGTTTTCCCCACAATCAAGCCCACTTAGCTTGCTAACCCATTTGTGAAACCTTAACAAGCAATATGCCTTATGAACTATTGAATTAGAGGTCCCTTCTCTCTTTTTATTTGAGCATCATAGGGCTTCCGCTATAATCCTGATAATAATATCTTATAATCCAACATATAAGATATTATTATTGGGATTATAGCAAAAGCCCCTCAATGCTCAAATAAAAAGAGCCAAGGGAGCTCTAATTGAATAGTTCATAAGGCACGACACTTGTTAAGGTTGTTCAAATGGGGTAGCAAGCTAAGTTGGATTGATTGTGGGGAAAACTCCACAGTTAAGCGCGCTTGAACCAGAGGAGTCTTGGGATGGCTGACCTCCCTATAAGTATTGGTTACTAGGTGTAAGCCCCAATAATGATGATTAATGTTATGTGATTAATTTTACTAGTTTCAATCCCACTTATTCACCCATGTGAACATCACTCGATGCAATGAGTGCTAAGTAGAATACTCAAAATCATGACAAATTGGTCAGTTGCGACTAATACACATGGACACAAGTCATAGATTAATGACTTACTCTACGCAGATAAACCCGATAGTAATATCTTAACTTGTCTTTGTTTATATTCTTTATATTTTAACCTTGTACAATAAATATTGCAAATAGATTCTCAATAAAAATAGAAAAGACACAATGGCACACACACACATTACACAAAGATTTTACCCTGGAAACCCACACTGAGAAAACCAACAACTAGTTTAGAGTCACACCTCTAATTATTTTATTCATCATCCTTCTTCATTGTTTACAATAAAATATATATAGGATCCTACGACATCCAAAACCCCTAATCCATTGACCTGGATTATTCAACAACCCCCTAATTTCTTAACCGGAATTACAAAACCATTGATGAAAACCATGTGCCGAAAAATCACTAAAAACGGATGCAAAAACCGCCAAAAAATATTCGAGGTCACTCCACTTTAACTCTCGCCCCCCTGTGACCCCCCTGTGCACCCAATGCAATGAAAACACCAACTTTTGTCGTGCAAAGAATATAACACATACCCAACAATTATGGAGGATGAGGAAGATAAGTGTATTTCCTTGTTATGTTCTTAGCCAAAGTCTTCTTATAATTCGTTTGTAGCAATTGGTAGTACTACTCAATCCACATTAAATTTTGAAGATGTAGTTGCATCCTTATTATCAAAGGAAACGAGGAAAAAATTCATAGAGGGTGTGGCGAAGGATGTTTAATTTGTAAGAGGTCGTCCCCAAGAGAGGAAAAATAAGTCTTGGGGGTCCAAATCTAAATATAGAGGTAGATCTAAATCTCAAGGACAATCTACAAAGACATGATGTAAATGTGTTAACGTTGGGAATTATAAAAAAAGATTTTAGATCTAAGAATGTTGATAAAATTAAGGGATCCGATGAAGCCCCTTCCACAAAAATGAAAACCTTCATGGAAGAAGGAGGCGATATTTACTTGGTATCCACAAGTAAATGTGCGGATCATGATGTATGGTTGTTCGACTCGGGTGTTGAACATTTCATATGAATTCTCACATGGAGTTATTTTGTGAATATGAAAAGCACAATGGAGGTGATGTTATCCTAGGAGATGATTCAAAAACCAAAATCATAGGACGTGGAAGGGTCAAGTTATTGTTCAAATATGGAAGGATTAAAACTCTCCCTAAGGTTCTGCACATTCCAAATACTTCTAGAAACTTGATATCCATGAGTAAGATGAGTGATGCAACCATGCATACTGTATTTGAAAGAGAAACCTAGAAGATGGTTCAAAGAGCAATGGTATCGATGAGAAGAGTTTGAATTGGAATTGTGTACAAGTTGTAGGGAAGAACTATTAATAATGGGTGTAACATTTATGTTGTTCCTTGTTATCACCCTATAATTTCCCAGGTTGAGGAGGAAATCGACAGAGGTAACCACAAAACCGCTTGCAGTCAAGGATCTATCGCTCCAAGACTCAGAGAGGGATCTCTCAGTACGATTTAACTTTGTTGAGATGAGATATTAGGCTAATTATGATAGATTGGTATTTGTTTTTTAAATGGTTTGGTTGGAGCAGGAGAAAAAAAATCATTTGGAAATGGGGTTAAAGAGATCTAATCCAATCAAAGAAGGGACTACAGGGGGGGGCTTACAGGGCAAGGTAGGCACTGTGCTGGATCCTTTAAAGTTTGGTAGATGGTCAAGAAGAAAAAGGGATGGAAATCAGATCATAACAGGGCAGTTAAGAATCCTGGGAATGACCTTCAGGCATAAAACATTGATATTGCTTTAAACTGGGAACATGGTGTTTTTAAACAAATCTTGAGCTTGAATATCTTTAAAACAATAGAGAAAAGAAAACACTTATGGAAAAAAAAGAAAACATAATTACAGAGAGAAAAACTTCACCAGCATAATGTCACAGGAATCCTGTAACTGTAATATTGTTTTGATAGAATATGGCTTTGTGAGTTGATTACAACATTGAATGCTTCTTTTCGGTTGGGTCCAACAACCTTACTCTATTAAAAACATAGATATAAATAAAAAATACAATCCTTAGGCTCAAGTGATCGAATTCGATCTTCCTGGCCGAAAATAGCAAGTAAATCCCAAAAATATCTGAACTGGAAACTAGGTTGAATCTGCTGAAAAATGGGGTAAACTCAGACATCTGTTTATACTCAACGGTGACACTTGTGTAAAAACTGAAGAAGGTTATTGTATATGAGCTTGTCTGGAGCAAAAAACTCCTTCGGTTTCTCCAATTTTGTCTCCATATCATCGAAACAACTCCTGCAAAATTAGGACTGAAACAAAAAAAACCGGAAACCTGAAAAAAGGGGCTCAGAAATGGCTTCGATTCTCCCAACTGGTAGCATGTGTGAAAAATACGAGAGAGTTTTTTGTTCTTCATCCCATTACGGAGAAAAATGTCTCTTGGTTTTTAAAAATTACTTCTCGTTTGCCTGGAATCCTTCCCGAGAGTCGACTGGTTGAAACTGGAAAAATAATGGTTTTCAGTTTTTTGGGTGAGCGGTTTTGCAAGGGGGAAGGTGGTTTTCGGACCCCCCTGAGGTGGTAAGTGGTATTGGGAGGGGGGGGGGGTCTGATTTCACCAGGGGGTGACAAGTGTCCCTCCCAATACCACTTGATCGGACCCCCTTGAGGTGATATGACGTGAGGGAGGGGGGGGGTCCGATTTCACCAGGGGGTGACATGTGTCCCTCCCAATACCACTTGATCGGACCCCATTGAGGTGATATGACGTGAAGGAGGGGGGGGGTATGATATGTACGGGATGAATGCGTGGGTAGAACTTATGATAGAGTTTATTTGGCGTTTTATGTTTTTATATTGTTTGTTTTTTACTTTTTTTTGTTTTTTTTTTTAATATATGTATTTATTGTTTATTATTTGTTTTTTTTTTATTTTGTTTGATTTTATTATTTTATATATTTTAATTATTTTATATTTGTCTTATTAAATGGTTTTATTTTATTTATTTGTTAATTGTTTTTAATTACATGTTTTTTAATTAATGTTTTATTGTTTTCAATTAATATGTGATTAATGTTTATTCTAATAAACTAACATGATTATTAACAAACTAACTTAATTATTAATCATTAATTATTAACAAGTCTAACATAAATCTAACTATACTAAATTTAATTACTAACATTATTAACCTATTGATTTTTCTTTTAGCCTAAGTTTGTTTATTCATGCAAGGATGAGTGGCGTGTGAGATATAGCCAATGGGACGAATGAACGAGGGACTAAAAGACGTAGTGGTGGATGAAGGATGAAGCAGGGTGATGGAGGATCGGGCGAAATGGATGGAGGGGGAAATGGAAACAACCGAGAGACCATCAAGCCAGGAACTTCATCATGAGACCCACAAATGATATCTGAATCATCAGATCTCCTATAATTATAGGACCCTAACATAGGCTCCACTTAGGGATGGCAGCTCCCGAGGAGGTGTCAAGAATATTAGATCGTTGAACATGCAGACCAGTGCTTTATTCGTTGGTCTATAGATTCACTGTAGCTACAATCTTCGAACTGGGTTAGATTTGACTGAACACTGAACTATATATCATCAAGTGCAAACTCTGTTGGAAACCATACAATACTAAAAAAGATGCTTAAATGTCTGAGCTTATTCAAGACTACTACCTACCCTACACTATTGGTAATTTTGTTGTTCTAAATGATATAATAATGGCAATGCAACCAGTCAAGCAACTGCTCTAATGACTCCACTCTTTCAGTGTTTTCAATCAATATCATAAATAGAACTTGCATAGGCATCATGAATTGCTTTCCATCCTGATCTTCACAACACAAAGTTCTGGGACTGTGAACAATTCCAGAAACTTTGGGAATCAATGGGAATTCTGAAAACAATAGTTCTTCCATGTAGACAACTATAGGATCATAATAGACATGACCTATCTCCTGATGTTCAATTTCAACCATTTCAACCTCATGATTTGGTACTATATTTATGTTGTCTAGATCCTCAAAAAATTCCTGATATGGCTGCAAATGTTCTGATGGGATTTGTAATGAGACTTCTACTAAAAAAGACAATGAAGTTGACTGCATGATCATGTCAATATCATAACAGATTTCCAACCCATAGCTAGATGATGGAAAATGACTTTGACAACACAAGTCATCCAACACATTAGATATTGGATCCTGTAGAAATTGAAATGACTGCTGCATTGGTTCCACTTCTTGATTTTCTGCATGTTTATCCTTTAGCATATACTCAAGATTCTTTTTCAAAAACTGAATGAATTAAAGCTTAATGGTACAAAGTTATTTTGGATTAACTCATAATTTGTCTCAAGCTTTAAGCTTTCATCTGGAATTTGAAAATCAAAGTAGGTCAAGGGCTACAATTCTCGGTTTAGAACAACCTCCATATCATCAATGGCATCTTCAACTGATTGATCAAAACATTCTCCCTCCCTACTATTGACAACTTGCTTACAATTTTCTCTCAAAAATTGAAAAGAAGAGAAACATAAGGGCAAAGATTTTCCCCTTACTCTGAAATTTTCTGCATTTTCCTCATCGTTGTCATGATTGTTGTGCAAAGGTTGATTGTCATATCTGAGCTGTAACCGATCTTCTTCCTGCCAATGACATGTTGTTTATTGATTTGATCAATCAACTTCTATTTCAACCACATAATCATCATCATACTTGTGTAGATTATCCAGGTAAGAAATGTCATCAAACATGCACATCATATCAGTTGGTTGTTGTTCCTCTGCAGGTTGAGATGGAGTTTCATCTTTGACTACTTTGTGAATTGAATACATGAAAGAATCATTATCCAAACCATGGTACCAAGGATGAGCTACAAAGTGTTTGAGATCAGTGAGCTTTTTCTTTTCTGGAACTAATGAAACATGTGATCTTTGAACATCAAGTTCATCTTCTCTACTAATCCTCTACATCATCTCGTTGACTGTGTTTGCCAGGACATCTAGTTTCGTTTCTGAAGATGCCATCCATTCATGTTTTGTTCTGTCTTTCTCTTTTGTCCTTAGCTTGGACCTTTTGTTCAACAAGTTAGCTTCCACATCAACTGCAATCTTTTGCATTTCTTCAAGGGTTGCAGTGTTCCATTCTCTTAATTGGAATGCCATCTCTGGATCAAATGCATCTGGGTAATGCATAAGGGCTGATCCTGGGGGTGGCCTTATATCAACAAGCATTACATGGTACACCTTATTGAACCTTGCTGAAAATTGATGTACTGTCTCCCCTTGCTGTCTTTTCAAATGGTCATATTCTTCTAGGATGAGAAAGACATTTCTCATGATCACCCATCTATCTAGGAAATTTTTGACAAGATGATGGAAATTGCTAATGCTTGCAGCTGGAAGATTCTTAAACCAATTTTTGACTTTACCTTGCAATGATAGGGCAAACATTCTGATGCAGACATCATCATCTTCTACCTCAAACATATCAAGAAAATCCTCAAGATTTTGAATATGTTTTTCAGCTGTGATTTTCACATTTTCTCCATCAAACCTGGGTAGATTAATGCTATAATTGGCAGGGAGGTCATGGAGAATAAGAGACAAATACAGCGGCTTGTATCTATTTGGGACGTTTGCAAATATAAGAGGTAAAGTAGGGAGCTTATAACCATCCGGAGGTTTGGCAAGAGTAGGAGATAAAGCAAGAGGCTTATGTCTCACTGGGCTTTCTAAAGGTGTATCTAGGATGTGCACAGGTGTATGAGTATGTACATGATCTAAAACTTGAAGCTTAGTCTCTTGAGGTTCATCAATTTGTAACTGATCAATGTAAACCTCAACAATGTACTCTTGCTCAGGTCTAGAATAAGATAGAACATAATTATAGATAAAACAAAAAATGTCTTGAATACAATTTGAGCTTGACTACCTGATCCTCCCAGATTGCTTAGTCATGCTTCAGGTTCTTCCTCCAGTGGATCCTTTGAGTTGGCACTGTCTGGAGCTGATTAGAGTCCCCAGGTGAATAATTTCAGCCTTCTTGTCTCTGGTCATTGTCCACCATCAATGATTAGATCTGGAACTTGAAGTGCATTACTGGAGAAAGTCCCCAACATGGTCGCCATTATGTTATCACCTTGTAATTTCCCAGGCTGACGAGGAAATCAGCAGGGGTAACCACAGAACCGCTTGGAGTCAAGGATCTATCCCTCCAAGACTTAGAGAGGGATCTCTCAGTAGGATTTAACTTTGTTGAGATGAGATATTAGGCTAGTTTTGATAGATTGGTATTTGGTTTTTAAATGGTTTGGTTGGAGTAGGAGAAAAAAGGCCATTGGGAAATGGGGTCAAAGAGATCTAATCCAATCAAAGCAGGGTCTATAGGGGAGATTACAGGGCAAGGTAAGCACTGTGTTGGATCCTTTAAAGTTTGGTACATGGTCAAGAAGAAAAAGGGATTGAAATCAGATCATAACAGGGCAGTTAAGAATCCTGGGAATGACCTTCAGGCATAAAACATTGATATTGCTTTAAACTGAGAACATGGTGTTTTTAAACAAATCCTGAGCTTGAATCTCTTTAAAACAATAGATAAAAGAAAACACTTATGAAAAAAAAAAGAAAACATAATTACAGGGAGAAAAACTTCACCAACATAATGACACAGGAATCTTGTAACTGTAATATTGTTTTGATAAAATATGGCTTTGTGAGATGATTACAACACTGAATGCTTCTTTTCGGTCGGGTCCAACAACCTTACTCTATTAAAAACATAGATATAAATAAAAAATACAATCCTTAGTCTCAAGAGATGGAATTCGATCCTCCTGGCTGAAAATAACAAGTAAATCCCCAAAATATCTGATTTGAAAATTGGGTCGAATCTGCTGAAAAAAAGGGTCAACTCAGACATTTTTTTCTCCTCAACGATGACACCTGTGTAAAATCTGAAGGATTTTATTGTATATGATCTTGTTTGGAGAAAAAACTTCCTTATGTTTCTCCAATTTCGTCTCCATCTCGCCAAAACAACTTCCGCAAAATCAGGACTGAAATAGGAAAAACCAGAAACCTGAAAAAAGGGGCTTCAAAATGGCTTCAATTCTCCAAACTAGTAGCACCTGTGAAAAATCTGAGCGAGGATTTTGTTCTTCAGTAATTAATTTAAATTATTTTGTATTTATCTTATTAAATGGTTTTATTTTATTTATTTTTTAATTGTTTTTAATTATATGTTTTTTAATTGATGTTTTATTGTTTTCAATTAATATTTGATTAATTTTTATTCTAATAAACTAACATGATTATTAACAAACTAACTTAATTATTAATCATTAATTAATTATTAACAAGTCTAACATAAATCTAACTATACTAAATTTAATTACCAACATTATTAACCTATTGATTTTTCTTTTAGCCTAAGTTTGTTTATTCATGCAAGGATGAGTGGCGGGTGAGATATAGCCAATGAGACGAATGAACGAGGGTCTGAAAGACATAGCGGTGGATGAAGGATGCAGTAGGGTGATGGAGGATCGGGCGAAATGGATGGAGGGGGAAATGGAAACAACCGAGAGACCAACAAGCCATGAAATTCATCATGAGACCCACAAATGATATCTGAATCATCAGATCTCCTATAATTATAGGACCCTAACATTCCTGAGATAACAATGAAGAAGACATGACCACTACTGTCCAAGGAGAGTAGATAATGTTATGACAACAAAGACTATGACATATTGAAGAGAAGGGTCTTTGAGCATTACATGGTAGATGTATGGATGAAGGTTTGTCGGATTGTTGATTAGATTTTGATTTATATGGACATTGTATATGTAGTAAATAGAATTAGGTAAGATTCCCATTTGGTGTTACAAGAGAAAAATGAATCTTGGAGTTAATATACGATGATGTTTTTTGACCTATGCCTATTACATCACTAGGTAAATATGTGTATTGTGTTTCATCCATTGATGATTTCTCAAGGAACACTTGGATCTATTTCCTCCCAAAGAAGTAAGGGGTTTTCAATAAATTTTAAAAGTTTGAGGTTCTTGTAGAGAACCAAACAAAGAAGAAAATAAAGGTGTTGAGAACAAATAATGGTGGAGAGTTTTGTAGAAATGAGTTCAAGGAATTATATAAGAAGTGTGGAATAGCATGGCAAAAGACTACTCCATACACATTTCAACATAATGGATTTGTAGAAAGAATGAAAGAGAAGTTGATTGAAAAACCTAAAAGTATGATCAATGGTGTAGGGTTATCACATGAATTATTCGCAGATGCAATGGAAACCACATACTACTTGGTAAATCATTCAAATACATCAACGTTGGTTGATAAAACTCTATATGAGCCATGGACTAGTAAAAAACCTTCTATTAAACATCTCAAAGTTTTTGGTTGTGATGCTTACATGCATGTTCCAAGGGAAAATAGGAGTATGCTAGATCATAAAGCTAAAAAATGTATTGTTATTGCTTATAAAGATGGTATAAGAAGGTTATAAGCTATGAAACTAGTAACAATAAAGATTGTTTATAGTCGGGATGTAGTATTTAGAGAGGTTAAAACAGTTCCCAAACAAGAAGTCTGTAATATACCAAAATAAATTATTAATTTGTTGTCAATAATAATTAGAATATGTTAATGCTAACATGTGACAAGTTAAGTCTCTTCACTATTGTTGTATGTAAACGTTGACCAATTACCATTGCAACTCAGGTTTGAATAATAATGTTAATATATATTAAATACATATATCAGGTCTTTTTTTATTGTTATCAGAGCCAATTGGAATTATGTCACTCATTAATTTGCAATTATCTACACACTTTCAATCTGCTCTCACTCACCATTATAATTAAGAGCGACCTTCATGTCTCCAAGAGTTTGTGGGTTGTAGTTAAGATTCTCCTAAATAATTGTAGTACGACTACATAGTAGGTAAAGATCATATAGAAAAAGAAGGGGCGGGTCCAAACCCCAACCCAAAGCATTCATTCTATTATTGTAAGCGCATACCTAGTCATATCCGCAATGTGTCCACAACCACCTTCACATAGCTAAATAACTAAGAAACCTTGGAAAGAAAAATTCCAAAACAATATTCATATAAAGCAAGAGACTCGATCCATGTTTGGTTTTCCATTTTCCACTAAAAACATAAAGAAACATGATCACATTTCTCTGGGGTGCCATTACCACGCATGTTCCCTATCAATATTGTAAAGGTTGTCCCTCTCAACTGAGCATACATTTGGTTGTGCCTCAATAGGGAGTACAAATATACGACATGATTTTTTGGGTAGCGATAGACTACATAAATTCCTTGATCTACATATAAGCCGTTCACCGTGAGGAATTCAAAAACTTCAAAGAAGGCCTTGCATGCCACAATGAATAAGTCATCTAATAGGAGCAATATGTCACCCAAATAAGGATTTAAGTAATGAGTTATATGAATTAAAAGTCTCAGTGGATGCGATCTCCAACAAACTTAGAGGTGTAGATATAAATGAATTAAAAGCCTCTGTGGATGAAATCTTCGACAAACTCAATGGTATAAACAAAATTTACAAGGGTGATTTCTCCAAAAGACTGGAGACATGGAATATGGAGTAAAGACATGGGAAAAAACCATGACATGCTTGTGGCCAAGGTTGTAGCATTGGAAAGCAAAAATAAGGAATTAAGTAGCCCCAATCCCCTTTTCCACCACCAAAACATTCATCCAACTTTTGGTTCTTTAACGGATTTATGTTCAAGCTAAAAATCAATGTACCAAGATTTGACTAAGAAGATGATAAAGAAAGAACAAGATGGAAAAATAGACTCGAAAACTATTTCGAGTTGCACCAGACGTATGATGATAAAGAGAAAATTAATTTTGCATCATTGCACCTAGAGAAATTAGCATGCGATTTGTTCTTGTGGTGGCACTCAAAAGCCCAATCAAGAGAGTGGGATACATTCAAAAAACATTTTTTCAAAATATTTCAGAACATCGAAGAAATCAAGTCTTCTCTAAATTCACTCGTTTGGAATAGTTGGGTTCGGTAGATGATTTTTTTTATGATTTGCATGTCCCAGCTACTCATGTGCTTCATTTATCAGATGCTCATCTACTACAAATTTCCATATAAGAATTGAAAGAAAACATAAGAAACATAATCAACCTGATAGATATCAAGGACATAGAGAAAGTGTGACTAAAAAACCAAAATCGCTAAAGAAAAATCGTTGACCTCTCAATGAACTCCTTGGTTCGATTCTGAAAAACCAAGCTCAAAGAATATTTCCCCAACAAAAGGATTATTCCATCCAATATAAAGGATGACAAAAGTGAGTGTTTTAAATTTCATGCACCTAACTAGAGGTTGGGCCACAAATGCAAGGAGAAAAAATTATATCTATTCGAAATACATAGCAATAATGACAAGGAGGTGTCACACACCCAACCCCCTAAGTACCTTTTTAAGGAACGGGGTATTAAAATTTCACTTTTCTTCAACCATATCGAAGCCTTTTCATGAACATACCATCATCTTCTGCTCATCGAGAGATTTCCAATGACTGTAACCAAGCTCAATCCTGAGCTCAGAATCAAAAGTTATAGCCTTTCAATGTTTCAGTGTTTGTTGGTCGACTACCAACTCATTACCACGTGGCATCCATGTCGCCACTTATTATTCGTGCTAGCTAGTGTGGCAGTGACATGATGGATTCACAGACCCGACCCTTTGGCCCACCTTTTATCATCGTCAGGGACTTCATATCCCATGGTGTTCATGGTATATATATGTGACTCACGAGATAAATGGTGGAGGTTTCCTCTCGCCCAACGACAGATTGATGGTTATGATTGTGTCACCAATGCTTGTGTTGCTGGTGTTAGGGTTTCCCCACGGTTCCCTCTCACCTCTGACAACGATACGTTGGGGGCCTATGGTCCAGATCTCCCAAGGAAGAACCTCAACAGATCCAACGACCATAACCGAAAATGAAGATCCAAGAGACCTCTTCACCTAATGGGACCACCTTCGTCCCATTGACCAATTCCTAGGTGACACATGTAACCTCCTTCGACACATGGACTATCAATTTGGCAGGCCATGTCATTAGATCGTCACCACGTTCTCTCATATCTTAGCTGGAACTTCCAACAAATTGACGGTCCTGATTGCATCTCGGAGCTCCCTTGGATCTTGGCAGATCAATGGTTTAGATTCCCTCACGTAGTTCCTTTGTCAGAGTGTATCTCTGTAACTCACTATGATTAGTACCTTGCGATGAGTGGTCATGATCTCTTCACGGAGATCTAATGGCAAGGATTAAGACACTTGTCCTTTGGTATAATACCGATAAGGCTCATACTTAGTTTGTCCTATGAATTTCGGACCAATGCATGTCTCCCTCTGTACATGCCGGTTTCCACCTGTCCTGACACATGACCCTGCCACCTGGTCTTGACATATGGCACTCATAATCCAATATAAGGTCCCGCCTAAAGCTCTAATCTACTTGACACGTGGCACAACCATCAATTAACACGTGGACCAACCACCTTGTGACACATCATCACCGGGCCCAAGGTCCTTCACTTAGACATTGACATCTATTTACTGCGCATTGGTTGAGATTACGTCCTTGACACGTGTCCCCTTCCAGTTGCATGCATACCTCCAAAATCAACTGCTAGGATTAAGTCTTTCCTTTTCGTCGATAGAGGGTCGAGATCATCTCTCGGAATGCCTCCCATACGAGTTCAACCATATTGGATCCAACGACCAAGGTCGCTCTCCGAACAAATCAACGATCTTGGCTCTCGCTTGGAACTCATCCTATCGGAGTGCGTCCTCCGAGGGACACTATGAACATTACCCCTTCGAAGAATGGTCGCAATTTCTCAGCTTGTAAATCTAGGGCTATGATTATAACACCTATCCCCTAGAATCTTAACGTATAGGGTCCATACTAAGTTCTCCCTGTGATTAATAGGTCGACATGTGTCACCCTATAGCCATGTTGGCACTTTCATGTCGGCATGGCATCACTCTCCTTCCTTGTTAGGCTTACGTAGGATCTTGGTAATCGATGGTGGAGAGTTACACTCAGCCTTACACCGATCAACGAACTAGATTACCCCTCGGTGTCTTCCCCATTGAAGTACATCCACTCAGGGATGCTTCGATAGTTGGCTCTGAGTATTTATGCGGTAACATATCTAAGGGTCAATGATCTCCATTTGTCTTCCTCCGATGGATCAATGGTCCTGGTTGATTTAGAGTGCATTAGGCGTCATTCTACGTCGACGAAGGGTTATGATTAAATCACCACATCGATCCAAGGACTGCGATTATTTCATGTTTATATCATGGCTTTTCTCCAGATTATTAGTCTGATTTGGACTTGGTTGATTATGGAATTTTTCTAAGTCTCTCCAGAGCTTTCTCCGGGCCTTCTTGGCCATAAACTCACTCGGGAAACTACTAAGACATTTTCCTCCTTTATCTGTGAAGTGTTAACACGGCTCCAAGGAGTTTCATTCAAACTTGGAGGTTTTCCATGAAGTTTAAGGCTCTTTGAACTTCTCAAAGATCTCTCCAGGCTTAGAGGCACTCCTACCATCATCATTATATCCAACAATGAATCCTATTACTTGTTCACCCATGTGGGGAGTTCATTTCGCACAAGTACTCGTAATAAGGAGTAATTAACGACACCAGGTCTATCGACCTTCTCTGGCCTCTTATGCTCACCATTATAGTTAGTTACCTAGCTTACTAGGGACACTACAACACCCTATACACACACACACACACACTTTAGGGGTCATTCACATGCATCATCAATTTCAGCATGGTACTGAGATACATGCATATATATGTATGTATGTATGTATGTATGTATGTATGTATGGGTCATTCATAGGCATCATCAATATATATATATATATATGTGTGTGTGTGTGTGTGTGTGTGTGTGTGTGTGTGTGTGTGCGCGCGCGCGCGCATGAGATTATGCATAAATACGAGTTTATGAATGCCAGTACCATCACTGAAATTGATAACGCCTGTGAATGACCCCTAAATTACATACACACACATATATATGTATGTATGGTACTGGCATGCATAATCCTGTATTTTGAAGCAAACTAAACTTGCAAGCAATATGAGGGGTTTATTCCAACTATACTGAAATATCTATCCCTGAATGAGAGTTACATGACATAGTCACCTATACAGTTCCATCATAATTCAAATACAAAGACTTGCTAATGGAGAAATATCAAGTCCATGGATCATGTACAAAAATTTATAATATCACTCTACTCTTGGTAGATATTTTCCTTACACCCACCTAGCCCCGACCTCTTCGAAGTTTATCAGATTCCTTTCCAGCATCAAGCTCACGAAAGAGGGTTGGGATTTTTGGGTTCTCCGACAAGTCTTACAACCAGTTTCTTTCCTTCTAAATTCCCTTAAACTCTCCTCCCGTGTTGGTGTCTCCTCTCTTTCCTTTTCTTGTGCCTTTTTCCTGCATGCATGCTCTCGAAAGGTTCTTGAATTGTCCTTCTATTTCTTCTATCATAAGGAAACTTGTGGGTCAATTTGCACTACAGAATTAATACTCTCTATTACCTTTGGTTGGTAGCCTATGTTGTCCTAGCCAGATTTTCTGTATCTGCATTCATTGAGGGTGGTTGGTTGCTCAACCACCAATCCTCCCTCATTAACCAACTTTCCTTGTCATTAGGGCTAAGGAGAAGTTTGAATATTCCAAAATATCTTAGTAAGGAAGTTTGGGTCATCTTGACATAATGAAACCCCTTTCTATATTTCTGATTCTTTCCCTTGGTAGTATCATGGCCAGTACTTTGAGGCTTCACCCCCATAGCCAGTTGTTCATAGTTACAATTAAATGATAATATATTTACAATGTTTACATGCCATTACATCGAAATCACTAATTATGATTAATTACAATTCGAAGGAAACATGGGTGTTACAATCCCCTCCCCCTTAAAGGAACACCATCCTCGGTTTTCTTTTCAGCAACACCTACCATGCCATTAATTTTCAGCTACTTCAACAATGTTCTCTTCTTCTTGATCTTGTCCTTTCCCAGACTCTTGGCATTTAGCATATGCCTACAATAATTTCAAACAACAAGCATATTAAGTCCAATTCCATGCAAAACCTTTTATTGTTGTTCAAACTCAAGATGAAATATTCACAAATCAACACAATACTTATCTGTGTAGTTCATGGATCTGCATCCATATGGTTGTCTCATTAACTTGGCTCACTGTTTTTCTTGACATACCCATTGTGTGCATGATCCTAGTCAATATATGACAAAATTTTTAGAGACTCCACCGAGTCTTACTCATGAGCCATCGAAGTATCCCCTTCGTTGTGATCATTTGCCTTTTAGGCTTAGGCTCAAACATCCCCTTCTTTGCTATATAGTCCCTTGGGTGATCCATCTTGCCTGCTCAGGCTTTCTTGCACATGGAGAGTTTCCAAGACTTCGTTGAGTCTTATAGTTGGAGCATCCCCCAAGCTTGCTCTTGTTGAGGTGTCCCTCTGACTTGCTCTACCAAAAGTTGTAAATTCTAACCTTGTACAATATCTACTGCAAACAAATATTCAGAAAAGAATAGAAAAGATACAATGACAAATACAAACATTACACATAGATTTTTCCCCTGGAAACCCAAACTGAGAAAACCAACATATTCTATATTCATTCATTGTGTTACAATGTTTACAATACAAAATACATATAAGAGCTAGTGACATCCAAAACCCTAACCCAATGACCCGGATTATTCCAAAACCCTAATTCCTTAACTGGAAATAGAAAACCATCGGCCAAG